>VDFB02105785.1:482094539-482134236 GCA_007258455.2 Sequoia sempervirens | reverse complement strand
CTCTTCATTGAAGGGTGGGGCCATCTTATCGATTAGGAAGATGTGTGGGGGACTGCTTAAGTCCATGGTTGGAGGAAAATCATTTGGATGATGCTCTCCCTCTTGTTGTCGGCTACCAAGTCTTGTGAAATAGGAGCGTGATCCATAGGTAGACACTTTGACCAAAAGTGAGATCCATAGGTGGACACTTCAACCACTAAACTCTTGTGAGTTATGAGATGTATATGATTATGATATTGAATCATTTTAAAATGTATTTGAAAGATGAATTTCATTTATTGAAAATTATGTAATATTTACTTCATTCATGTATTGATATATGCAATGTGCATTTATGATAATGAAAAGGAAAAAAAAAAATTCATGTACTTGAGGACTTATGTTATTGCTTTCTAAGTTAAAACTTAGGTAAAATCTATTGGGTAAATTTGGGGCATGTTACAAGTATGAGCAACATGTTCGTTGATACATCTACCCAAAATTTATGACCTATAGCCTATTCTTACCATTATTTATTTCACTCGAATTTATTAAAAATCATTTACAAGCATTGTCATGTTTGCTAGACATCTTTGACCTCATTTTTATAATACAAATTTCTTATTTTTTGGATTTGCTAAAATTCATCTAATAATCTTACCAGTTCTCTTCTTATCACTAGCCTCCACATGATACACTTTGTCATTCTTATTCCTCTTCACTTATAATTTTGACTTATACGAGTATGTACTATTTGGCTCATGAATTGAACAAGGATGTAAATAGGAGATTAATTAATGGATCTACTTACAATTTTCCTCAAATTATCTCATTTAATAAGTGTGCAATATTTGGGGCTAAATAAAAAATTATAGTCGCCATTTAAACATTTGATCAATGATCTATATCATGCTTAAACCCCCTTTGAAAGATCGTGTTTATTCTAGTTGCTTTATACAATATACTTGCTTAGAACTTGATACACGTGACTTATGAGACCTTCCTAAGAACTAGGAAAAATAAGACACATAATTCAAGTCTAAGAATATTAGAATCTATTTTCCCTCTAGAAAAAAAATATATAGTGTATATTTTACATAATAACGATTTTTTAATCAAATGACTTAATAGAATATTTTAAACTTGAGACTTGATAAACATGACTTGCGAAAGATTTGGCAAAAAAGAAGATAAAAGTAAGGAAAAGAGTATTAAAAATCATTTTTATTTTCCTTTCTTCTTAGATATTTGACCACTAAGAAAATCTTATTTATCTTTCTCTAACTAGAAATAAGTTACAAACTCAATTAATTTTGAAAGAATGATTTTAATAGCACACATAACAAACATGATTAGACATGATATTTTATGCTCAGTTAATATATATGAAGCATGAAAATTTGGCATACATACATTGTTGATATTATTCGAACTGCAATGACAAGTAATAACACATGAATGCAAAGAACCCATCTTGCCCTACCTTCATTCCCCACCCCCTTACCAATATTTATTACCATTTTCATTAGGATTATATCATTTTTTCTAGCGAAACACTACCGGAGAGGGTAGCACTCTTTCCATTACTCCAAAGGAAAATTTACATCACAAAAATGCTTAACAAACCACTCTATGAGTGTTTGAAAGGATTGTTACCAGGCCTATCCCTAGATTAGGCATCCTACTTATCTTTATCTCAGGAAGAACATGCTTGTTTGTTGTTACATAGTTAACAAAGCCACTCAAATCTCTTGCCAAAACTGCCACCCTGAATCTCTCCACTGCTTCTCCAACTTTCGAGTCTTCTCTTGCCTAGGCCACATCAATCACCCCACATACAAAACCTTCCACGGGCCATTCTTCACAGGCTGCTATTGCCTTAGGATTATATCATTTATAACATTACTTAATATAATTAGCTTTCATTTTTTATTTCCATACTCTAACTTATTTATATTGTCTATTAACAAGTTAGTGTAATTAGCAAATCAATAATCAAGGTTGGTAATCAAACAAACTCATAATCTCCACATCATATTTGATTAAAAATTTATCTAAAGAGTGTTATTAAACTTAATCACAAGGTTGAAACCTAAAAATACAAATTTGAATGATATCTTTAAAAGATAGATAAAATCTCTTTACGAATTTCAAAGTAAACCTCATTCACCAACTTAACATCTACTTAATCATGAACTAAAAATAACCTTTACCTCTACTTTTATATCCTTATATATCTTGTTATTTAAAGGGAAGATCTACTACTTTAAATTATGTTTACATTTAGATATGTGTGAGGGGGGGCGTGGGAGGGGGGGGGGGGGGGGGGGGGCGAACATAGATGCAAACAAGATTAAATGCGATTGAAATTAGGATCTAAACTAAGATCAAACACATAAATCTAAGATTTAATCCTACACATACGAAATGAAACTAAGCTATTGAAAACACATTAGGAAATCTATGATTACCAAATTGAATGTAAATGAAAGAAAAGTGTTACCATCTCGTATCTGAGTGTATTCACCTAATGTTGGATTGTTCTTATCACTATGAAGCCTCCATAGTTCGTGTGCAAAGCTTTGATGAATGATGTGTGTTGGTTGATCGAAGAAAGGTTGAAGTTATATCAATGGTGATCTCGACAGTACTTCGTTACATAAGATATGTTGATTATCCAATCCCCCTTTTTTTGTGAGGAAAGAGGTTTGTTATATAGAAAATGATATTTGAAATGGACAATCAGGGTTCAACAATGTTGGATCAAGATCAACAATCGAAAGGTGTTGAGAGGATTTATACATAAGAAGATTGTGCAAAGTAGATTACACAATTTGTGTGATTGAGGAATAGATTGGCTAGTTAGGAATTGGATTGATCAGTCAAGATTTAGGTGGCTTAGTTAGGAAATAGATTGATTAGTTAGAAAATAGATTGATTAGTCAACAAATTAGATTGCTCACTCAACAATTGTAATTTTCTCAATCATAAAGTGGGTGAGAAATATGAATTAATTGATTTAATTAATTAATTCCTTTTTGGAGTTGAACATGCAAATCAAGTTTGACTTTTGCAAACAAAGTTGCATTAGTTTGATTTGATTTTTGATAAATGATTTGAATAGTTTGATTTAATTATTCAAAATTTGGAGGGAAAGTGTCATAATTAACTTGAATGAGATGAAGATGAAGGGGCTCTACAACTGTGAGGCTTGAATCCCAAGGAACCCTTGTCAATGTTCGTATGCCATCAAACGGTTTGAGTTATCTCCTCTCTCTCCATCTTGCCCTAGTGTTTCTCTTTCGATTGTCTACCTAGTGTATCTGGCATTGCTTTTAAGTGTGGATTGCAAAAAAATAAAAATAAAAAAAATCTTTCACCCCTGGCTCTTGCGTAGGTTGGGGCTAGGGCTTTTTATTATGTTACTTGCAGGTCTCAGCCCATTCTCCATTGTCCCATCTGTTGGAGGCGAATGCACGTTTGGAGGTATGGTTGGCCCACATCATGGAAGGAGCAAGTCACGAGGAAGAATCTCCTCTCATAGAATCTTTGGAAATCATGGGGAGTAAGCCATGATCGTTTAAAGATATTGTTGCAGGCGAAAATAAGATTTCTATCCCTCAAACTGCCAACTTTATCAACGTGAAGGATGGGGCCGTATATGAGGATCTGCAACCCAGCGGGGAAGGTAAGCGCCCCTCCAAATGGCTAAAAAAAGCTCTGTTAATTCCTAATGATGATATGGCTGAAACTATGAAATGTGAGGAATGTAGACTAAAGAATATCATTGTTTTCTTCTCGGCCCTTGATATTAATAAATTCCCTTCAAGGAAATTTTTTGATAACTGGTTAAGTAATGTTTGGAATAAAAAGCTTGGAATTCAAAAACCCTTCTGTAGATTAATTCAAAAAGGTTTGTTCTTAATGGTGTTTAAAAACAAAGAAATGTAAGAAACTGTTGTAAGGAAAGAATTTTGGTCTGTAGGGCAATCAATTTTTAGGGCCATCCCGTGGTCCATGAACCTGCTTTATGATGAGGTGGCAGCCTTGGCCTATCCGAGATGGGTCACTCTAAAAAATCTCCCACTTCTTCTTTGGGCGTTCATCCCCCACATTGTTGCTCAATTTGGCAGGGTTCTTAGGATCAAAGAGACCAGAAACCCTCTCCCTCATATGGACGCTAGGGTCCTTGTGTCCATTGTGCCTGGGGTTGACATCTCGAAAGAGATTGAGGTTGAAACGGAGTCGATTATCATGACCTGTAAGATTGAACTCCTTGGGGGTCTAAATGCATGCTTTCTCTGTAAAAAGGAGGGGCATTTGAGGAAAAACTGTCCTATTATCCGGGAGCGGGGGCAAGTTAAACCCAAGAGGAAATCCCTAGAAAACCCTATTTCCCCGTTGCCGACATCGGCGGTTAGTTCTCTCTTAAAGGAGAAGATGGATACCTGTGAGCCTTCGGGGAAGGCTTCTGAGGAGAGTCCTGTAGGTATGGCTTTGGATATGACTACTGTTTGTGTGATGGATAACTGTCCTGGTGATATTAACGGAAAGGACAATGCCTCTCTTGAACTCTCCCTTGAAGAGGAAGACCTCATTTCCGGAAATGGCTTGCTTTTCAAAAAGCCACCAAAGTTGACAGGTCCTCGGAAGTCTTCTCTGAAGATGCAACCCTTGATCTCCAAAATAGCACTCCAATTGAAACCATCTGCCCGGAGGTTGGGATTGGGAAGCCCAGGGGTGAAGAATTGCCAAGGCCTTGTCGCAGGAAAAATGCTCAAGAGTTGGTCATGGAATCAATTAGGAAATCAATTAAAGATAATAGAAAATTTGAAAATGTTATGGGTTTGGGGAAGTCT
This sequence comes from Sequoia sempervirens, assembly GCA_007258455.2. NCBI lineage: Eukaryota > Viridiplantae > Streptophyta > Pinopsida > Cupressales > Cupressaceae > Sequoia > Sequoia sempervirens. Next base: position 482,129,398 of record VDFB02105785.1, on the reverse strand, counting down.
TCCGAGGAGGCTATCAGCCCAGATTGCCAAAACAGTCTTTGCTGCTCAACCTACTTGGGGGACTCTACCCAAGGCTGTCTTGACAAACAAGGAAAGGAAAATAATGGTGACAAGGACAAAGACATCAGTGACAATGAATCCCTAAGTCAAGATAATCCCACCGATTGTGACGGTGAAAACCCGGCCAGCTGCAATAAAAATATGATAATGGAAAATTGTGATATGAACCCATCTAATGATTGGGCAAGCTCTAATAACAACAATAGTAAATCCTTAAGTAAGAATTTGAATACTCACCTTGTTCTTGAGAACCCAAGGGCTTTTGATTATGTTGTAAGTGTTCCACCAACCTTGACCCTTGGGGAGGGAGATAAAACCATTGGATTGGACTTCTCTATCGATCAAGGAAAAATGGAGGAATTAAAACAGGTCCTCAGTCAAATTTGGATTCCTACAGGGGATAAAGAGATTGTAGGAAATAGTGAGGCTGCACTTGAGGTAGTTCCTCAGAAGGTGGCTAATGCAAACTATGGTACAAAGAGAGAATCATGTGCTAAAATAATGTTGGGACAAAAGAAAACAGGGAGGAGAAAGAAGATAAAAGATGAAAGTGTGCCATATCTTAAAGGCAACAGTAATAAGAAAGAGCTGCCTAAATGCTTTGAGGCATTTAGGAATATAGAAGATGAAACCCAAGACATGGAAGATGATGGCGCTTAATTGTATCTCCTGGAACATTAGGGGTCTGGAGTCACACGATAGAAAATACAGTGTAAGAAGGCTTCTCTGGCAAGAAAAAGCCAAAGATATTGTAATGCTGCAAAAAGTAAAAGCAGTTGGTTACACCCTTCAAACCAACCTGAGATTTATTTGGAAGGATGCCGTTAGTTTCGCCACCAATCATGAGAAAGGTAAGGGGGGCTGTGCCATCCTTGTTGCCAATCATTGGGGCAAATGGGTCAAAAATCATGGTACATCCCCATGTAATAGAGCAGTTTGGATCCATTTTGAGAAGGAAGGTAAAGAGTTTGGAATATGCGCCGTCTATGCCCCAAATGACTATAGACAAAGATGACAGTTATGGGATTGGCTGAGTAAACTCTAGAAGATCCCTTGGATCCTAGGGGGGGACTTCAATATGATTGAAAACATAGAAGATAAAATTGGTTGAGCCGACATGGGGTGGAAAGGAAATGAGAGATATTTTTGGTTTAAACTTTAAAATAACCTCAGGCTTCTGAATCCTCTAGAAGGCACAAAAAAAGAAAAGAATAGCATATGGTATACCTGGTGCAATGCGCAAGCAGGAAATAAGAGAATCTATTGCTGATTGGATAGATTCTATGCTAACAAAGACTACTTTCATTTTGATCAGCTCGAAAAGGATGGGAGAAGCGTGAGAACCAGGCCTTGGACCCTCTCAGACCATCACCCTATAAGTTCCAAAATCTCCATTAATGAGGAGGATGTGAGACCCCCCAAGAAAACTCCCAAATTCATTCTAAACTCTAGCCTCCTGCACTCTAAAGACAACAATTGTGCAATTTTTACCTTGAGAGAAATCAATAGAGGACTACATGTAGATAAAAACCCCATTGAAAGATGGAACATCAATGTCAAGGGATGGCAAAAAACCTTCCAATGCATAAGGGAAAAGAAGGCTAAAGATAGAAGAAGAGTGGAAAGCCAACTTCAAAGGGCTCTTCTTGAGATTGAAATAAGATCCAAAACTCGACTATGGATGAACAACTAAATAAAGAGTTAATTGACATCAAAGGTCAGCTTAGAAAAGTGCAAAACTATAAAGATCAAGGCCTTAAGAAAAGAGCAAAGATGAACTGGGTTGCTCAAGGGGATAGAGGATCTAAATTCTTCTTCTGATCCCTAAAATCTAAAGAAGCCAAAGAAAGAATTGGGGCTATTTGGGATGATGAAGTGATGGCAAAGGATCAACAAGAAGTTAAGGCCAAATTTCACCAATTCTATGTGAATCTTTTTACTGCAAAATGTTTGGGTCCTCAGGGGGTTAAGGCAAGAGAGCAATGCAAAAAAATTCTGCCAGGAAAAATATCAAAGGAAGAATGGAAAAAACTGAATCAGCAAATCTCAAGAGAAGAGATAGTAAATGCCATATTATCAATGAAAAATGAAAAGTCTCCCGAGGCAGATGGGTTACCGGCTGAATTTTACAAAAGGAATATTGAGTGGATTGGAGAAGACCTCCAGGTGTATAATGAGGCCATCAAGAGAGGCTCTCTTGGTAAAGACATAAACCATGGGATCATTAAACTGATCCCTAAAGAAGGTGATAAAACCCTCCTTAAGAATTGGAGACCTATAACTCTTTTAAATACGTCCTATAAGATCTTGGCCAAACTTATTGTGAGAAGAATCCTCCCAAGGCTGATCAATAACACCCAAACAGGCTTTATAAAAGGAAGTTATATACTAGAAAACTTGATCACAAGCTAGGAAGCCATGGAGTGGAGCAAGAACTCTAATTAGAAGGTGGGTATGCTACTAATAGATTTTGAGAAGGCATAAGATAGAATTGAGTGGCCTTTCATCATTATGGTCCTTGAGGCCTATGGCTTCCCTGAAAACTTCATCCAAATGATAAGGACCCTGATGACGGAAGCCACAACACAAGTAGATGTCAATGGTGAGTTAACTAAAGATATCCACCTGCAGAGGTCCATAAGGCAAGGGTGCCCCCTTGCCCTCTTGCCCCCTCACTCTTTGTTATAGCTACAAATGCACTTTATTACATCCTAAGGGACTGCTCTTTGAGCCCAAAAGTCCAGGGCCGATGCTACTAGATGAAGAACTGATTAATGTTCAATTTGCTGATGACACCTCCCTGTTTGTAAAATTGGACCAAGAGAACTTTGCAAATCTAATGAAGAAAATGGAACTTTTCAGCCAAGTTGCAGGAGCGAAGATCTCAAAAGGGAAATCAATGCTGCTCTCATGGGATAAAAGCCAACTTGAGTGGCTAAAAGATCACGGGTTCCAGTGGGGTGTCCCCAACAAAATAGTAAAATACTTGGGCATCCTCTTTGCCATCAACCCAAACTTAAGAGAGATGTGGGAATGGTTGAAGGCCAAAATTGGTAAGAAACTGGATAGCTGGAATAAGCAGTACCTGTCATTAGCAGGCAGGGCTCAAGTCTACCAGAAAATTCTTTCCTCATACAATATTTATTATGCCTCTATTTGGTTTTCACCAGCTATCAAGTTGAAGAGATCCAGAGGAAGATAAGACATTTCCTGTGGTCATATGGGAAAGGGCATAGGAAAAGGCACTCGGTCAAGTGGGAGTTGTGCTGTAATGAAAAGCAGAAGGGTGGTCTGGGCCTTCAAGACCTAAAGAAGCAAGGAATTGCTCTGGCTGTTAAATGGATTTGTAAGAGTCTAAAAGGGAAGGAGCCTTGGGAAGTCTTGGTTAGAAATAATATTAAAAGTGCGGTTCCAAAAAAAGCTAAAGCTTGGAAGAATCTGCCTATAAGTGACCTCATGTTTGGACAATTTTTTGTATCCCCTGTAGGGTCAAATGTATTCCTCAGCCTGTGGAAAGCTTGGGAAATGTGTAGGGAGGCCTTAAAAAACCAATACCATTTGGAGGAGGAACTTACCTCTTTCTTACCCTGGAGGTCGATATGGTGGAACACTTACCATAATAATAAGCCCCTTGCTCTCCTTCAGGGCTACTTAGCCAAAGATTGGAATAAGAAAGGCATTTCCACCTTTCAGAACATAGTTAATAGGAATGGGGATCTTCTAACCTAGAATGAGCTCAACCAGAATTTTAATCTCCCCCAAACCCAAATCAGAACCTATGAAAGGCTCAAGCAGATTAAACCTAACTTTTTTAATAAAAGTAGTAAAATCCTCAATAACTCCTTGAATGATGATTGAGAGCTTAGAAATGATAAATTGCCCCAAGATAAAAAGCAAAGGAATTTAGAGCGTTGCTTTATCATTACTTGAGCAATTGAATAATTATTAGATGTTAAATGCTAACACTAATGAATGGAACAAGATTTTTTCAAGGACTTGGAGTAACTTCTTGGAACCAAAAAAATCAAGTTTTAAATGGATGTTGCTTTTGCAAAAATTGCCTAATTTTGATGGTAAAGCTCGTAATAACATCTATGAGATCTGTAAGCAAAGCGAAAACTTTTTTCATCCTTTCTTTGAATTTTTTTTGCTAAAGAAGTATGGAATCTTTTCAGAATTGATTTATCCAATAACAGGAAAAAAGAGATAATTGTTGGAGAAATAGATGGTGTAAGAAGCCAAGGAAATAATAACTCTTGGCTAATTTTAACTTAGCTTGAGATTCTTTGGTTCTTATGGAAAGCTAGGAACTTAGAGAAATACCAGGGCATTAGGAGGGCACTTACTAAGCCTAATAGAAGACTCATCATCTATAATATTTTCTTCCAGGTAAACACTACTGTAGAAGTTTCCAAGCCCAAGTACTAGGAGCTAATGAAGAAAGGGAAGCTTGACATATCAAAAGAGGAAGTTGGCTATGCTAATCAATGGCTATTTATGAACCAGGATCTGAGGAGGCTCATTGTGGTGGATCATATTAGAGACCCATACCAAGAGAAATACCCTACTGCACATTCAAGGAGTGAGCAAACTAATCAACAGCTCTGCATAGCATAATGAATTCCTTTTTTTTATTGTTTTTTGTTGTTAGTGAGATACTGTAATACATAATTAATAATTCCTTGATTATAGTGATGTAGTAACCATGATACGCTTGCCCTACATGGAAACACTAGCTGCGTAGGGTTGTGACTCAGTTTTTTGTTGCAATCCTTTGTTTTTTGTACTGATTTAAGTTTACGATCTTGAATATAAAAATATATATATATATATTTTATTCATCTCCATTGAATTCCAATGGATATTTAGTTTTATTCTTGCTTTTCCATTCAAATAATATATGTAAATGCTTGAGTGAATCTATTGGTTTATGTTAGGTTGAGTGCTAAGATTCCGATAAGAAGTTATGGTTGAGATATTATGTTGAAATACTGTAATGCAATATCTTCAAAGCTTGGATGATGTTATTTATTAAATTGTTATCAGATTGAAAAAATATTGAAAATTTTTTACTCTATCCCAATGGATAAAGCACTGATCTAAGTTTGTTATTCATGTTTCAATCTAGTGGTTAATTCAACAGCTAATCACAAATTTAAATCAAATCAAATGTCATTCTCAGTTTGTTTGTGTGTTGAGCTCATTCTATTACATTTCTCATGTTTAAATTAGGCATTACTGTAGAGGTCATCCAATCCTTTATAGTATTGTGTCTATTAAGAATCCAAAGGAGAAAAAATTGTTTACAATGTATTTGATACTTTGGCACACAAGTATCTATAAATATATTGTTGGGATCACCCTCCCAGGTTTAACAGAGCCTAAAGTGCAGGGGAGAAAGGGGTACTTTATTCACTATCTTGTTCATTGTCCATATCAACCCGTTGAGTCTGAATATGATAGAGTGGCAACTCTTTAGGAATCATTACATCTATCGATTTGGGAACCAACAGACTCTATGGGAAAATTGGGCAGATCTCAAGGCAGAAGGTCATGAGAAGGTGATGCTATGATTATGACCAGTTTTGTGTGAAGAAGTGGTAGATAGTTTGGATCAAATTAGAAAGTAAGCATAATTGTAATCATATTTGAGAAAATAAGTTATGCATATGTTGGATCAGATTTGAAAGGAAGAACATAGTGTGACTCATATCAGATTTGAAAGAAATATATTTGAGCAGAATTTTCCATCATCCATTGAAGGTGGAACATTGTTCTTTAAGTTATTATTTTTTCTAAGTTGGTGCTTGTCAAGTGGGGGTTGGTGCCTCTAGTAGGTTGGTGCCTATGAAATTCAGGAGTTGGTGCTCCTTGTAAGTTGGTGCCTACTAAATCAAAGATAGGAGTTGGTGCTCCTTGTGGGTTGGTGCCTACTAAATTGTGAAATTTGGTGATTCAAGTAGGTTGGTGCCTAAATTCATTGTAAAACTTATATAATTCATGAAGTACATTATTTGTACCATGTTTTTCTCACGTAAGGGTTTCCACGTAAAATCTTGGTGTCAACTTGTTCAGTGCAACAACTTTGGACATACATCACATTTTTTCCAAACTATCTTTGTTGAGCCTCCAAGAAAAAGCAAGAAGGAAAATGTCTCTAACAAACAAAAAGGAAAAACCATTAAAGTTTGGAGAAAGAAGATAGATGCAAGAAATGAAGAAACCAATGCAAGTTCAAACTACCTCTTCTATTTTATAAGAAGAAGCACGAATTTAGGGGGAGTTGAGATTGATATTATCTTTCATCCCTAAGGAAGAGTCCACCTGTGTTACAGATCAACAAGGGAAAGTAATGGATTGGTATCTATATGATGAAAAGATTGCATATTCTTAACCCATGTAATGAATTGAAGACTTTCAAGATCCAAGAAAGAGGAGTATTAGAGCAAGGGGGAGCATAAGAGAATCAGAAAAAGGGGGAGATGTACATTCTCATTGCATTAGAATGAGTATAAGAATAGATGTTTCTCATGATCCATTTGTGGGAAGAAGTTCATAAACATCCCTTTTCCATTTATGTCAAAGGGGGAGAGATATAGTAAGGGGGAGCAATGCAAAAGAAGAGAATAATGTTTGTGTTGCCATCAATGACAAAGGGGGGGATTGTTAGAAATGTTGTCATTGATGTCAAAGTGAAAAATATGGTGTTATTGATGTCAAGTGTGAGTAAGATTTTTTACTTGATTATCATCAATATCAAATCCATTGTGGAAAGAATTTGTTGTCAAAGTTTGATGTCAAACATATGAGAATGATAACAGTAATAAATTAGCATTGCAACCATTGTAATCACTGGTCAAAAAGAAGTAGATTAATCACATCAAATATCCTAAGCTACAAGGTAGTGAAAGCATGATTAAATAAGCTAAATATTTTATAATGATTGACTCCTACTATTGGTGCCTAAGTCAATCATGATTCAAAACATTTAAACAAATGGGAATTATTCTGAAGGAGAAATTTAGATCACACTTGGAAAGAGAGAACGATCTAAAGGAGAAATTTAGATTAGATATTGATCATGAATAAATCAGAATATTGATGTCAAAGACTAGTGAAGTGTATACAGAATTTTGTTGCAACAAAAGTGAAAACAATTACCTCGTGCAGTTGAATATGGATCACTAATATAGATTGTTAAGTGCAGATTGCCAACATTGTTTAAGCACAAAATTATGGATAGCATGACAAACTTACACATAAATTAAAAATAAATAAATAAATCGATCTACAAAAGAAACTAACCTTTTAGGTAATATGAAGTTGTTCTCTAAATTAAAAGCAACTTTGATGTAGCCATCAACATACACTCAATAGAATTGTGCCATTAATCATGTGTGAGAGTCAAGGATTTGAAATAACTAGAAAATGAAAACATTCTATTCACCAACTCTGCTGCTACAATGAGAGAAAACTCTCTTATATCCAAAAATCTAAAAAAAACAAAAAACCAAAAAATTACCCTTTTTAGCAGATTTTGACAATTGTCAAATTTTGCCATTTTAGGTAATTTCGCATGCATATCTTTGAGAGTTCAGTTTTTTTTCCCAAAAACTTCCTGGAACTATTGTAGGACGAATTTCCAACTAACAGGGTGATCCCATAATAGTGGTTTACAATTTTTAGCCAAGCTGGACACTAAAATTATTATTTTTAACTAAATTTCCACATTTTTTATAGCGACTAAATTGTGAGGGAATTTGAATGGATTGCACAAACTAGAGTCTCATCAAATTTTTGTTTGTAGATTCTAAAAATATTTTTCAAAATTTTTACGGAATCAGAATTGCACTTCTTTTCATCTCCAGAAAATTGATTTTTGAGAGGCAACTTATTTTAAAAGGTGGCTGCTTGCCACCACTTAGGTATAGCATATAACTTTTTTTCCATGAAGGATAAAAATTCTAATTCGCTCCAAAATTTAGTTTTGTAACTTTGATATCAATTAACTTCCACACTTAGTTAGATAGTTTTTCTAGTAAGATATTTTTCCTTAATCCCGGAGTTTCAAAGTCCAATCAATTACAATTGGAACCTGGCATTGTGACACATTCTTGGCGGCTTTTTGTATATGTCAAAAATTTTATTTGTTTTTGTTGGATCAAGGACTTTAATATCTAATTGCCTCATATTTTTCAATTTTTTTTTTGATAATCTTCTATTTTTCCACATGTGAAGAACAAAGAAATTCATTTTAGATGAAAAACCTATGTTTAATAAAACTTAAAAAACAAATACATAACAAAACCAAAACATATTAAAATTATATTCATTGGATAGCTTGTTCTGAGGAATACCATAATCATTTGAAATAAATTTTAAATGAATTCATTTGATCCCCCAAAAGCTAAATCAAAGTGATTTTTATCAGCATTTTGATAGGTGTAAAGGAGACGCATTTATAGGTATGGTTTAAAACTGCGAGGTTCTATCCAAGGGTTTGATCTAAGGTGATTTGATCAAACCCTCTTCAATTGGAATCCTTAAAATGACATTTTAAAGGCTTAAATCATTATATTTTTAAAAAATATGTGATTTCAGCTAAAATTCGTTCCTCTCAGGAATTGTAAACCACTATTATGACAGCACCCAACATCCTAAATTCAAAACATGAGTTTTGAGATATTAATAAAAACAACTTTTTAAAAATTAGAAAAAAACACTAAATTGCATCCTCCTGTAAAATTTCAGCCCAAATAGACATCTAAGTCAAAAGTTATGACCTCTGGAAGTCCCTGCATCAAACTTAATTGAAGAGGCATGATATCTTCTAAAAATAGTAGTTCATTCTTAATAAATAAGAAAAAATCACTAAAAGACAAAATTAGGCAAAGGAAAAAAATGAATAAGATAAAACTAATAAAGACTAGAGTTAAAATGGTGCGATTTAATCTATGGAAATGGTGCATCTTCATATATGGAAAAGAGGTGTGATTTGTAGAACAAGGACGATTTGATAAAGAAAATTAACTAAATAAGATGTTGCATAATAGATGCGATTTATATAACAAACAGATTTAAAAAGGAAAATAAATGATCTGGAATGGTGCACGATTACTTTTGGTTAAGGAAACAAAACAAATCAAATAAAAGTTATGATATGGTGTGACCTAGTTAGTGAAAGGAAAGCAAATTAATATTAAACATATTGTTTGTAAGGGCTGCTATTCAAGAAGACATGTTGCTCAAAACAAAGGTTGTAATGGTTTATATTATATATATATATATATATATACATATATATCATAAGTACACCAGCAGATCCAGGAGCATGAAGACGCTCAAATTTTAAGATAGATTTGTGAGAATGATGATGTGAGATAGAAGAGCAGTGATAAAGAACTTGTGTGAGCCTTAAAGAAGCATCATATATCACAAAGGAGAATGAGAGTGTGAATGATTGTGAGTTTGTAGATTTAAAGCAGATCCATATGCAGATTTAGAGGAGATCAAGAGAGCAAGATTGAATGTGAAATTATGCAGTGATAATTACGTCATTTCAAGTAGACAAAGAGAAGAAACTAGTGAATATCTTTCATATTAAGCGTATATTTAAGAAAGAGATCTACAACAGTCTTGAGCAGGTTTTTTATAAGAGTTTATTCCATATTTGCACGAGGAAGTTAAAAAGTGGCATTACAACTGAGTGTTGAGTTAGAAGATTTCATAATACATACACAGCATATCAAGAGATTTAGAAGAACAAATATTAAGGAGTATATTTGCAGATTTCATGAAGGAATTGTGAAAAGTGTATGAGCAGATTTGTGAAGAATCTATAGGAAAATTGGGCAGATCTCAAGGCAGAAAGTCATGAGAAGGTTTTTCTATGATTATGACCAGTTTTGTGTGAAGAAGTGGTACATAGTTTGAATCAAATTTGAAGAAAGAAAGTAAGCATAGTTGTAATCATATTTGAGAAAAGAAGTTGTGCATATGTTGGATCAGATTTGAAAGGAAGAACATAGTGTGACTCCAATCAGATTTGAAAGAAATATATTTGAGCAGAATTATCCATCATTCGTTGAAGAAGCAACATTGAAGGTGGAACGTTGTTCTTTAAGTTATTATTTTTGCTAAGTTGGTGCTTGGAAAGTGGGGGTTGGTGCCTCCAGTAGGTTGGTGCCTAAGAAATTTAGGAGTTGGTGCTCCTTGTAGGTTGATGCCTACTAAATTAGAGATAGGAGTTGGTGCTCCTTATGGGTTGGTGCCTACTAAATTGTGAAAATTGGTGATTCAAGTAGGTTGGTGCCTACATTCATTGTAAAACTTATATAATTCATAAAGTACATTATTTGTACCATTGTTTTCTTCCGTAAGGGCTTCCACGTAAAATCTTGGTGTCAACTTGTTCATACCATTATATTCATGCATGGCCGATATTGTGTTAGAGTTTAAAGTTGATAAAAGTTGAGAGGGTAAAAATTTGTTAATATACTGATTCACTGCACGGCCCCCTCTTAGCATATTTTTGTGCTCTTCAGTCTTGGGCAGGGTTGTGATGTATAAGCATGGTGCATGTAGGCACATTATGTGTTTTTACATAGGATCTCTAGATCGTGACATAGCTATGAGGACCAAGACCACAAAAATCTTCCTAAAGTGATTGGCCTTTCCAAGTGCTATTTAAATTTAGATAAGTATTGAAAATCGTTAAAATTAAAAGATATTAAGAATATTATTTATAAGATCTTGATGTTAACTTGATTGAATTGTGTGATTGTTATTCAATTTACTATGTCAATTATTTAGTTTAGAATTCTTACTAAATTATTACATGTATTTTACACTAGTTGTTTACATATAGTTTTATAACATTACATATTGAAAAGTATCTTAACTCTAATAGTTACTCTATTAAATTTGCTACTAATTTTTAAATAACTCTAGGAGAAAAGTAGCATTACATTTCAGTATCAAAGCCTAATAAATGTAGTTTGCTTTGTTGAGAGTTGTGATTATGAGATTACTTGTTGTCATTGTGACTTCAATTGTATTAAGACATATGACCAATTCTTTGATTATTTATATAATGTCCCTTTTTTTTTAAATTAGCACCTGCCATTTATAGTAAGTGTGGTTGCTCAAAAGGAGTAATTCAGGACCATTGGATTGACCGGGAGATTAATATTTTTTTATTTGGTGATTTGATTAAATAAGCAATATTTAATCATCAAATAAATATTATATTTGTTTTATCACCATACTTGGGCGTGGGTTTCGATGGAGCACTTTACGACTAGAAAAGTAAGAAATTATTGTTTATGGCAATAATTGTCAAAAAACAATAATTATGGGAAATGGCTAATTTTTGGCAACCATTTGGAAAAGAGGAGTTACACAATTACTTCCCTCATCTTGGCATGAAATCTTGGCACCCAAATTTGGCTTTTGCATGTGGAATAATTAAAGGGAAAAATATGATTTTTCATTCATGCATTCATTGTGTTTGCTTATGCATTTTTGTTGTTCTTCAGAGGCTATCAAACATGTGGAGAAGGAGGCTCAAGAATGGGATGTTTAAGGGTTTCCAGGTGGACTAAGGGTGGGAGTCAGAGGTTCACTATGGTGTAATCTTATGCAGAGATTACCATTGTGTTGAATGGTGTAGTTTTGCTTTAGTTTTTAGTGTGTTCCAGGTGTGGTGCGCAAGGGTTTGGTGTGAAGTGTTGGGAGATTGTTTTATTTATTTTTCTATAGCTTCTATGGCATAAATGGATCTATAATTTTGCTACTTTTTACATTGTTAAACAATGTTTCTTTCATTCCTGGTAATGGCGCTATTTTTGGTGTAGTCTTCTAGCATTTTCTAGAAGTGGGTTGTAGAGTTTAAGCTTCTGTTTTGGGGCAATTTTGTAATCTGCCTTAGCATATCTGAAAGTGCCTTTTTACAAGCTGTTATACTGCCAAATTTTCTGTAGAAACATTATTGTAATTCTGCAAATAAAATCTGGTTTTGTTGCTGAAGTTTCAAACATTATTTGGTAATGTGGGTATTGAAATATTGCAATAGATTTGTGGGTATTGTAAGTTATTGTAAATGGAAAAATATTAACGTCAAAATCATGTTTTACTACTAAAAAGTGTTCCAGTTCATTTGAAAAATTGGAAAAAAAAATAGAATTAGTGTTGCAATTTAATTTTACCTGATTTCATATTTTGGATGTTTGAGAAAAATCATTGTAACAGATTTGAAATTAACTTAAAAGGGGACATTACAATTTACCATTTTATAACTGTAATTATAAAATCAATTGCTAACATTTTACCAAGCTTCTGATCTTCTAAATTAAAATCACAACATATAAACTATTTTTTAAAACTGACACAAATGACATCCAAAAATTAAAATACATATATATCACCTCCAAACATATATAAAATTTAATATTATATATTTATCATTCTAAATACACATACTTTATAAATAATTTTTTTTTTCAAATTTTTTTCCCAATACACCCTCTTATATTCTCTAATTGTTTCTTGCTCCTTATTCTACACTTCACCATCCCCTTAAATAAAAAAATTCTTGCTCTTTCTTGCTATTAATTGGTCATCTCAAACAAGCATGACAATTCATCAACCTGGTTTTATTTTTCAGAGGACACGTACCTCAGTTTGAGAAGATAAATGATATGATTATGCCCTTCATTAAATGGTCGACAGATTCCTTCATGTCATCCAAAACAAGGTAAACCATTCCAGGGGGCTACTAAAAGATACAGGAACTACTTAGTACTTTTTCGAGAATGAAAAACCTTGCTTTGTTGCACATAATTGTGAAACACTCTAAGGTATCCCCAAGTCTCTTGCAGTAAAGCTCAGGCAAACAAAAAACTTATCCAATCTCTATTTCTTCCAACTAGTCTACTATGTCATCTAATTAGGCCAATGGTTCTTTCACTTAATGAATTCAGGAATGGGAGAAAATTGTGATCTATTTTGTTACCTTATAGTTTTTGTAATAGTCGGCATTCATGGGTTGATTAAAATCTTGTTAGGTGAAATTATTATCCATATTTCCTTGATAGTTTTCCTATGCATCATTTAAGTGGCAATGGAGGACATCTAAGCTGGTTGTATTGAAGTTATAGTGACTACAGACCAACAGATTAAGAAGTCATATTCTCTTATGAACAGCATAACGAATGTGCTTCGGGTATCTGTCATTAAATGTTGATCATCATCTCCATTCTGTTTTCCACTACTTTTCTCATTTGTGTTCTAGTGGTTTTTGCTAAATGGCAAAAATCATAGGACAAGAAATTGTTGTGTCTTGAGAAAAGCTCTCCATGTTTGATGACTAGCATTCTGTCATTTACTCGAAACAAATAATTAAGAAAGAGAAACAAACATCTCCGAAATAGTGAAAAGAAAATATAAAATACATTTGTTAAATTATGGACTGAGTATGATAAAGCTAATAGTTGGTATCAAAATCATAGAACTGATTACTTCCATTTGAGATTTTAGTAATTATGGATTTTAATATAAGTACAAAGATAGAAGTTAATGTTTTCTTTATAACTTTATTTTTTTTTAAATAATTAAAAAAAACAAATGCTTGGATGGGGATACGTTTGAGGGACGAAAATGACCAATTTCAATGATATATTGATGAAGAGATTATTTAAGTTAGCATCTTTGCTTTAATTTTGAGGTTACGGTCTTAGTAATATGTTGAAGCTTGCTTGCATTATCTATGTTTTAACCAAAATTTATAGTTGAAGTTACAAATTATTGGGATTTTTGTTCAATAAGAAGTTGATGTGTGTTAGTTTATTATCTTATGCCTCTTTTATGAAACTTTGTCCTTTAATGCAATATAAGGGTCAATTGTGCATATGTTCTATATATTGACTAAGTTAAATTGAGTTGGATCCTTTATCTAAGTAATATGATGTTGGGTTGGAAATTAGGGACTAGAAATATGAGTCTAGTTGGGAATTAATTATGAGATGGATGGTAGATGATAGAATATAGCTTCAAATTCTCATTAGATGCCAAAGACATCACTCAATAACCCTTATGGAGCTTAGGTTCTAGTGTGAGGGGTAGTTCAATGGAGCATCTAACACAATATGCTTGTAAATGTTTGCAATAAGAGTTAGTGATTTAGTATTTGCGATGATGAAATCTGTATATTCATGATAATTTCCATTTAGTTGTCTCTATTTTAAGACAATATTTTTACTATTCTTGTTATGTCTAGTTATTACTGAACTTATACTTGTTGGATTTAGAATTGCCTTAAAACTTTGTTTCAAAGATTGAAATACTATGACCACTTCTATGGGAAATTGTTTGTTTATTTCCATTTAATTATATTTGGTATAGGAAAGGAGGATAGTAGATTATATGGTAATCAACCATGAGCAATTGCATAGTATGTGATATGCATGTTATTCACTAGGTAAAGTGTTATGTGATCATATGATAATATTTTTTCTAAATTTATATTGAAGAAGAATAAAAATAAGGGTTTACCTAAATAAGCAAATTGTTACAAGACATAAGATTTTAATATAAACTTGCAAATTAGCTCCTTCTAAAATCATGATTTGCTTCATGCAAAAGTATATTTATAGTTTCAATCATGTTATTCATTAGCAATGCATTTATATTTGATCTAATTTTCAATAAAGCTAAAATAGAAAGAATTACAAGAAAAGATATAAAATTTGTGAAATAAAACTATAGGTGAATTTAAAGTGCAATAGATTTACTGTGATATTGATAGTGTCACATCCACACTTATTTTACTGATTATTATCAATGAGTTATGATGTAGATTCAATTTGACCTATTGAGAAGAAAAGGTAATTTACAAGAAGAGAAATATTATGCAATTTTTTTCTCAAAGAAAAAAGAAAGTTATTTTTCTATTCATTGTGTGAATTTCAAAAGGGTGTGATGTCTTATCCTGCAACTATTGTAGCATCTGTTATCGTGACTCCTCCCATGCTTCCTGCATCGCTGCGCTTGCCCCTGCGCCTCCTCCCTCTTCTGTTGTCGAGTGAGCCCTTGTGAACACTCGTGACTCCTGCATGGGATTTTTCTTCCGCGAAGTGTTTTGCTCCTACTCTATCACCACTTAGAGAAGGTTTGATGCATGGCATTTCAGACCATTTCGTGTTTGGGTGTGTTCCTTTTGCGGTGGACTCTAATTCATGTGCCCTTCCTATGGGTTCATCCCCCTCTAGCCCTCCCTCCATGCATGCCACTCCTACAGGGGCTCATAGTTACTCACAAGAGGCCAAAACTGGTCCTACACACCCTCCTAGGGTGTGTCGTACCCCTTGTGCCAAACCATCTCCAGTGGTGGTTTGTGGGGAGGATATTGCTGAGAATGAGAATTTCTACCAGCAGCAGGGATTGGTTTGTTGATTTTCCAATTTCTAGCCCTCTCTTCCCGACCTGGACAAGTAGTTTTTAGATTCTTGGAAGACCTTAGTGGCTGGTAAGATTGATCCCTTTCTTTGTGCTAAAGGTTTTTTCATTGCTACATTTGCTTCTATTAAGGATTGTTGCTCGGTGTTGAGTATGCTTTGGGCCTGGGGAGAGCACTCTCTCTCACTCAAACCCTAAACATCTTCCTTCAATCCACTTACCGAACCTCTCAATGTGCATATGGTGTAGGTTAGACTCCTAAATCTCCCCCTCTAGCTATGGGAGGTGATATGCTACAAGACCATTGGTAGTTCTCTATAGATTGTTTTTTGAAGGTTGATGATTCTACTTCTTTTATGAGTCATTCGACCTTTGCTCAAAACCTAGTGGATATTGATATCTCTCAGCCTCTTTACAAAGATGTGGTTTTGTTGGTTGGGGATCGGCCCTAATCTCAATTTCTCAATTATGAGGGCCTTACTTTTAGGTGTCGTTGTTTCGCTACTGACCACTTGGATTCGGCTTGCTCTCTCCTATGTCGTAAATGTGAGGCTACATGATGGAAAGATGCTAATGGTGATCTCCTGATTGTTCTAGCTTCTGCCTCTCTAAAGGATACCTCTTCCCAAGCTTCTGATGAGAGCCTTGTTCTTTGCGTAGTTTGTCCCAAGGTTTTGGTTGGTGTTTCTCCTCCTTCGTGTGCTTCTCCTGCTCCCCTTGCTACTTCAACTTTTTCCTAGGGATCTTTTGAGGATGGCACATGTTATTCTCCTTCTTTCCCTTCAACTCCCCCCTCGTGTGTTGATGGTATTCCCATGGAGCATCTCATGTCCCCTTAGCGATGGGTTCCCATATGATAGTATCGCTTGGACTGGCATTCATCGAAGGCGTAAAGGTCTCCCCTCTACCCCTTCCTTATCTCTTTCTCAAGACTTGTTGGATAAGTGTTGTGTATAGGTCAAGACCCTTGTTTCTAGTTCCTTTATGGTTCTTTGCTCCAGTCAAAAGCATTGTTGGTCTTTCGTCAGTTCCTTTTAGTCTCACCTATGGTCAAATTCGTATTGCCTAACTCGATAGCTATTTTTATGTATCAGGTTCGGGCCCTTCCCACTTTATCTTAATAAAAAAAGAGGAGTAATAATACTTATTAAATAAAAAGAAGGCCTTTGTGAAAGTGTGTGATGGTTTGGGAACCATCCCTTAGAAGTTATATAAGTATTTGCGCAAGATTTGAAAAGGACATGGAGATCACTCAAGGAAGGTTGTGTTTTGGTGGGCTATGGGATAAGAAAAGGGGGCACACAAATTGTGTCCAACTTGGGGTACATAAAGCACACTTGGAATTATCTTAACCAAGGCTACGATGCATAAACATGGTGCATGTAGGCACATTCTATATTTGTACATAGGTTCTACGAACTCTGTCATAGCTATGAGGATCAAGACCATTGAAATCTTCCTAAGTGAGTGGTCTTTCCAAGTACTTTGAGTTATTTAAGTATTAAAAACCATTAAAGATATTGGGAATATTATTTATAAGATATATTGATGTTAATTTGATTGAATTATGTGACTATGTTATTATTTACTTTATTATTCTTACATGTAGTTTAAATTGGTTATTTACATCTAGTTTGATAAGATTACATATTGCAAATTATCTTCTCTAATGTTTACTCTATTAAATCTATTGCTATTACTTAAATAACAGTGGGAGAAAAGTAGCATTACAAATATAACTAATGCAACAAATGTGATTAAGCCTATGGATTATTTTGTCTATTTCTCCTAATCTTCTCTTTCACATTGTATTTGAAGCTTCACCCAATCAGATCTAAACATATTGGAGATTTTGTTTGGGAAGCATGATGGCTTAAGAGGTCATCAATTAGAGAATAAGCTCATTAGTTTGAGTCATAGCAATTTGACACCATCTAGGATTTCTTCACTAAGCTAAAATCATTGAGATTGCACTTAAAACGATGTTATTTTTTCCAAACTTAGTCCTAACTGCTTAATTTTTGTTTCTACATTCCATGGCACTAAGGATGCTCTTAGGAGTGCATGGACTATGCCATTACTTGATGATTTTTCCAACTCACTAACCAAGAAACAAAATAAGTTCATGCACATGGGTACTCTAAATTCATCAAAATCGCATGCCACTATTGTCAATCAAGAAACAAAAGAACATAAGGCTTCAAATAATAGGGAAAAGAAACAAAAAGTAGAGACGAAGGATAATGAGCAAAGAAAGAAACAAAAATCTAGTATTGCTTCCAAAGTAACTTCTAGGACCTCCTCTTCAAAAGGTAATAATCCTAAGAAGGAAAGCCTGTCAAATATGCCTATTGTAAAAGGCCTGATCGTGATGAACATGTGTTTATTAAGAAATATGTTAATCACCTATTGCATCTTCTTAAACAGAATCACATCAAGGTTCTTTATTCAACCAAACTAAGTTCATTGGTAGAAGGGTATTTTAAGGCATCGAATCATAGCAAGGTGTGTTTCATTGTAGTAGTTGGATCTCCATCTACACATGGGTGCTTAATTCAGGTCATTCACACCACATGGATTCATCTCATAATGATGTCGCATCGTTGGAGCCTTGTTCTATACCAACTATTTCAATGGCTAATTAGACTCATATTGACGTATGTGGGATAGGGTTTATTGGCATGAGTGATAGGAAATTTCAAGATGTTCTTTATCTACCCTTATAGTCAACTAATTTCCTAACAATCTATAAAATCACTCACATAGATTTAGGCAAGAAAATTGAGTTCACTCTCAATTCAATGGTTATTAACGAGTTGCACGATGCTTTTATAGTGCAACTTGGGAAGAGAAGATCACTTGTTGTAGCTATATCTCTTTTCACTTTTTCCATAATCCTCCTTCAACTGCACTTCTCACTCATTCTGATGAGGTGAACAAATTGTGGCATGAGTAATTTGAACATCTTAACTACCACTACTTACAATAGCACAACCAATAGAGCATGGTTACAAGGTTATCTCGTGTTTTCTTTTATAATGGTGTTTGCCAAAGTTGCATCTTTGGTAAGCATCTTGAAGAGAAGTGTGATAAAGATAATGCATGGAGAGCTACACAAATTATGGATCTTGCTCATAGTTATATGCCTAGTCCATTTCCACATTCTTCTTTCATTAGGGTAAAATATTGATTGGCATCCATAGATGATTTTTTTAGGTTTACTTGGGTGTATTTTGTTTGAAAAAATGAGGTCTTTGCACATTTTCAAAACTTCAAATCTTTTGTCGAAAAATAGTCAATAAAAGCCACAAAGATTCCAAATTATTTTTAGTTTTTCACTTTAAAGGGGATCAATTTATGGCATATAGTTCTATAATATCCTCAATAGAATGGTGTGACAAAACAAAAGAATATATCTTTGAAAGAAATGGTTAAATATATGATACACTCCAAATCTCTTGCACCTTAGTACTGGGTAGAGGCTATTAACTATGCTATATCCAAAATTGCATTCATCGTCAAGCCTTGAAGGGAAACACTCCATTCAAAGCTTGGAGTAATTAGAAACCCATAATTAATTGTGTAATGTGCCCTCCAAGCCTCTATGTAGTGGACATCACCTTTAGCCAATTCCAAATTCCATGTTGGCTAAGTGGTTCTGATAAAGGGAGTTAGTTCTAGCTCTGCATGTTGGGGTTTGCAGTTTTCTGGGAGACATTTTATTTTTAGCAGGGCCTGTATGGTGCTCCTTGTCTACAATGAGTGTTGGTGCAACATCAGTATTTCTCCAGTTTGATCTTTTGGGATGTCACTTGCCAGTTTTAGTACTTACTAAAATAGTAAGTCTATTTTGGGTATGTTGGACTTGGTCAAGCTTGTCACAGCAACACATATTTAGTTGGTTTTGAGTTATTAAAGTTAAATCATTTAAATATTTGATTTAAGCTTCGAAATGTGAGCTTTATTAAAGTAAATTTATATTTTTTAATTGAGGGGTCATAAGGGGACATTAAAAAGGGACCTTGGACACCTAATGCAATCACTTGAAGTTGTTTTTAAAAAGCAATATCATTTTTAAATGTTTCTTATGACTTGGGCACCCAAGCTTTGGTAAAGGTGAAAATTAAAAATAAAAGAAAATCAAAAGCATAAGGAAAATGGTGTTGGTTTTTAGGGTAGCTTGGTTGCCCTAATTGAAGGAGGCATCTTTTAAAATTTAAGTTTTGAAGCTCATTTGGTATGGTTGAGTTTGACAACATACAAAGATGTGGTTGGTTTGCTACCAAAGAATCTAAGAACAAGATTGAGGACAAAAACCCTCAATATCCATGTCTAGTTTTGGCAGTGCGAGACCTGCTCAAGTTGGTGTATGATGGTTTCAATCAGGAATCACAACTAGGTGAAGAAGATGAAGATTTTCCAATTTTTTTGAGTGCCTTTAAGTTTGGATTTGGTGTGAGATTTCTAGCTTTTAGTGTGGTGTGGATTTCATTTGATTTTTGGTGTGATTCATTTCAATTTATGGGCTCTTATATTCTAGTTTTCAACTCATATATTTGCTCATAGCTCTGAGATGGTCCGGGTTTTCAAAGTGGGTATTTGATCTTTGGAAACCTCTGTTCTTGGTGATTCTTTCAAGCACTAGAATGTATTTTTTGATGAAGGTTTTGATTTTATAAAGAGAATCTAACTTCTAAGAAGGGACAACCTTTGAAGTGGTTGACTTTTAGTTTTTGGAACTTGCCAATGGTATGGCATTTGTTGTTGGATATTAAGGTTGGTTTTGTAGTGTTTGGATTGATAAAAAGCAAGGTGATTAGGGCCTTATATTTGTCCCAGTTTGTTTCTCTTGAAATATTTCATTACAATTTTTCCAAGCATCTTGCTCAAGTCTAAAAAGTGTTTTATTCTCTGATGTTCATGGATGTAAAAATTTGTATTTTTTGTTAATAAAAATTTGAATATTGAAGGAGAAAAGAAGTTAAAGCCTAGCAATTTTCTTGTATGTTACATTTTCATTTATTTATATATGATTTGGCTTCATTACATCATGAATGGCATGTCAGAAAAAAAATCAAACAAACCTAAAACAAACACAGAAAACTGCATACAGTAGTTAGGAAGAATCAGGAAAAACAAAAAAAAATATTTGGGGGTTGTCTATTACAGTGGTATCAAAGCCAAATCAGTCCTGCCAACCAATGGGTGTGATTTTATATGAGCTTGAGTGATAGGGAAAGAAGGTGTTTAGAAATAAGTAGAACAAAAGAAGAGGGATATTAGGAACATTGGTCACCATCGGAGGAATGGCAACACTCAGAACCATCATCTAGTGGGTCCTCTAACACTGAAAACATGGGAGATAGAGGTCGTGAAGGTGAAAAGAATGATAGGAATGAAAGGAATGAGAGGAATGAGAGGAGTTAGGCACCTCCTGAAAAATTAATGCTAGTTCTTGATGCTTTGGTTAGGGGTCAAGGTAGGGAAACACAATAGGCACAGGAGACTAATGAAAGGTTAGTAGAGTTAATACAGAGAATGGACCAATTGGGTCAAGGAAACAAGGAGCTTTGGCAAGGCCTCTAATGCCAAAATTTCCACCAAGGATTGAAGCACCCGTTAATCCTGAGCTTACTTTGTTGGAACAACAAGATAAGTTTAGATAGGATTGGCTTGATGCAAGGCCAGGATTTCAAATGGACATATCTCTTAGAGACTACATTGAATTGAGAATGAAACAATCAAACAAAAGGGGGAATAGGGACCAACAAAATGAGCTACGAAGGAAAGTGGGGAAGCTTACACTTCCTTATTTTGATGGGTCTGGAAAGATGGCAGTGAGAGCATGGGTACAGAAGCTCGATACCTACTTCACTTTAAACCTTATTCCTAAGTTAGAGTCCATTCAGTATGCATCAATAGAAATTGACGGAATTGCTCATGAGTGGTGGTACAACAGTATGTTGACTTTGGGGCATACTCAAATAACTTCATACAAGGTGTTCACGGAAATATTAATAGAAAGATTTGACAAGAAGGACCCAGAGCTGCACTTCAAGGAACTAGCTCAACTAAAATAATGGGGTTATGTGGATTCATACATTGCAGATTTCCAAAAGCTATCTATGCAATGACTGATATTTCTGAGAGAAGGCTTATAATGTTGTTCATAGATGGACTTTTTGATCTATTAAGGGGTTGGATCAAATATTTTAACCCTTCTAGCCTTTACGAAGCCATCAAAAAGGATAGAGATATGGAGACATCAGCTTTCAAGAATAGATTTCAATCAAAGGGTTCGCTACAAAAGAAGGATAAAGACAAAAAAAATTATTACAAAAGAACATGAACAGCCCAAAAAATAATACACTAAGATTGATAGTGAGAACCTTAATGAGTTCAGAAGGAAGGATTTATGCTTCACATGCAAAGATCCATACACACAAGGTTATAAATGTCCAGCTAAGGCTAAGGCATTGCTAATAGAGTACCAATCGAATGATGAAGAAGTTTTAGAAAATTCAAAATAGTAAGTTGATACTAAAGAAAGTGAAGAGGAAAAAGCTTTAGGAGAAGGTGAAAGGGTAGAGGACAACAATGGGATGTTAGCTCAGCTTCACAGTTTCCAAAAGAATGATTCTATGCACATTAGAGGAGTGATATAGGGGTATTGTATGGTGGCATTGATTGATACATGAGCTGCCATAACTTCATTGATGAGGTCTTAGTGGCACGCAGAGGACTTCAAACACAGGAGGTTGGTGGTTTTAGAGTTATGGTAGCAGATGGATTTACTATCTAGTGTACCAAGATGGTTCCATAGTTGATCATTCAGTTGGGAAGTCATGAGATTAAGGAAGATTTCTATGTGGTGGGCATAGGTGATACAGATTCAGTGTTCGGTATTCATTGGCTTCGTTCTTTGGGAGAGATTACTCTCAACTTCCAAACCATGGAGCTGAAATTTAAATAAGAGGGTAAGAATGTTGTTTTGAGAGGCTTATCTAATGGAGGGCCACGTGTTGTGTCCTTCAAGTGCATGGAAAGACTATTTAGACATGATCAGGTTGAGTGGGTAGTAGAGTGTGTTATTATGTCTTTGATCACTGAAGAGGTCAAGAGGACCTATCCACTAGATGTATAGGAGCTCCTTACCAAGACAAGCAAAGTTTTTGATAGCATACCACCAAGGAGGCCACCAAATAGAGGCATTAAGCATGTCATTGGGTTGGAGGATGGAGCCAAACCAATTATTACCACTCCCTATCAACATCCTAAGAGGCACAAGGATGAGATAGAGAAGGCCATTCAAGAACTTTTAGAGATGGGGCACATTAGACCTATAGTAAGAGCCCATTTGTGTCTTTAGTTGTTTTGGTGAAGAAGAATGATGGGACTATGCGCATGTGTGTGGACTACAGGGCCTTAAACAAAAAGACTATAAAGAACAGGTATCCCATTCCACGTATTGATGAGTTGATTGATGAGCTTCATGGGCTAGTTTACTTCTCCAAAATTGACTTGAGATCAGGTTATCACTAGATTAGAGTGAGGGAAGAGGATGTGGAGAAGACAACTTTTAGATGCCACTTCAGGCACTTTGAGTTTCTAGTCATGCCTTTTGGCTTGACAAATGCACCAGCCACCTTTCATTCATGCATGAATAGATTTTTCAGCAAGCAACTTTGTAAGTATGTCCTTATCTTCTTTGATGGAATTCTTATCTTCAGTAAATCTTGGGAGGAGAATTTGAACTATTTAGATAAAGTACTTGGCATTCTTGAGATGGAGTCATTATTTGCTAAAGAATTTGTGTGAATTTGGGATGACTGAATTACTTTATTTGGGTCACATCATTAGTGCCAATGGTGTACATATTGACCTTGAAAAGATTAAGGCAATACAAGACTGGCCACCACCTACAAACTTATCACAGCTTAAGGGGTTCTTTGGGTTATGTGGTTTCTACGGAGGTTTGTGAAGGGGTTTTCACAAGTTGTTGCCCCACTTACAAATTTGACCAAGAAAGGGGCATTCTCTTGGTCTGAATCGACACAAAGAGCCTTTGATCAGTTTAAGGTTTTGATGAGCTCATGCCCTATTTTAGCTATTCTGAATTTTACTAAACCATTTGAGCTTAAGTGTGATGCTTCAAGTGAATATATAGGGG
This sequence comes from Sequoia sempervirens, assembly GCA_007258455.2. Classification (NCBI taxonomy): domain Eukaryota; kingdom Viridiplantae; phylum Streptophyta; class Pinopsida; order Cupressales; family Cupressaceae; genus Sequoia; species Sequoia sempervirens. The sequence continues at coordinate 482,105,715 of VDFB02105785.1, read as the reverse complement.
TTGTCCTAATATAAAATAAGCATCCCATCGCATTTGAGAGCAAAAAATTAAGGGGAGCTGAAATAAATTACTCTATTTATAATAAGGAAATGTTAGCCATCATGCATGCCTTGGCTAAGTATAGATAGTGTCTTATTGGGGGCATATTTATAGTGAAGTCGAATCATAACAGCCTCAAGTAAATAAGCATCCCATAGCATTTGAGAGCAAAAAATTGAGGGGAGCTGAAATAAATTACTCTATTTATAATAAGGAAATGTTAGCCATCATGCATGCCTTGGCTAAGTATAGATAGTGTCTTATTGGGGGCATATTTATAGTGAAGTCGAATAATAACAGCCTCAAGTACTTTTTAAATCAGAAGGATTTAAGTGAAAGACAGCAAAAATGGGTAAGAAAACTTCAATCCTTTAACTTTGATATTGAGTATGTTAAGGGGAAACACAATGTAGTTGTTGATGCTCTATTTAGGAGGCCACACTTGTGTATTTTTTCCAAGATTGCAGTAGATTGGAAAGAGAAAATACAAGTTGATTATGCAAAAAACACATTTACAAACAGCATTCTTGATGGTGCTTTGAATGATGAAAAGTATAGTGTTAAGGATGGGTTAATTTTCTACAAGGACATGATACTTTTAGTGCCTAAAACTAAGTTAAAGGAGTAGATTTTTAAATCATTTCATGACACTCCAATGGCTGGTCATCTAGGGTTTTACAAGACATACAGGCAGATCCATGAGAGATTCTCATGGAAGGGTATGAAAGGCAATATAAATAAGTATGTTCGTGAGTGTCAGGTGTGCCAACAGAACAAAAATGATCACACATTCCCTATTGGTCTACTGCAACCATTTTTCACTCCTACTCAAAAGTGGGAAAGCATATCTATGGATTTCATCACAAGACTTCCCAAGGTGCAAGGGAAGGATTGCATTTATGTGGTAGTTGACCAGTTGACTAAATTTTCCCATTTCTTTGCCATATTAGTAGGATTTTCAGCATTACAGGTGGCAGATTTATTCTTCAAAGAGGTGTTTAGGCTTCATGGGGCACCTAGAAATATCGTAAGTGATAGAGACACCAAATTCATGAGTTTATTTTGGCAGGAATTATTCAAACTTTGTGGTACAGAGTTGACTCCCAGCACAAGCTACCACCCCCAGATAGGTGGCCAAACTAAAATTGTTAACAAGTGGGTGGAAGGTTATCTAACAAATTACATTTCAGGATAGAAGAAGGCTTGGGTTAGATGGTTGTGTTTGGAGGATTTCTGCTATAATTCTACTTATCATATGTCCATTAAGATCTCACCCTTCATGGCATTGTATGGGTATGAGGCTTCCAACTTCATTGATTTATTATTTGGTGACTGTAGAGTGCCCAAGGCCAAGGATTTCTTGCAAGAGAGATGATACATCATGAGATCTTTGAGGGAGAACATTCAGCATGCGTAGAATCAAAAAAAATTATACGTTAATCAGCACCGAATAGAGAGGGAATTTGAGGTGGGAGACATGGTTTATGTCAGATTATAGCCTTACAAGTAGTTCACTCTCAAAAAGAGTGGATTGGAGAAGTTGAAAATGTGTTTCTATGGTCCATTCAAGTCACCAGGAGGGTTGGTGAGGTTGCTTATGAGCTAGAGTTACCTGAGGATAGTAGAGTGCACAATGTGTTTCATGTATCACGCCCTAAGAAGGCACTTGGACATAATGTGGTACCTTCAGCAGTATTACCTCCATTGGATGAGGAGGGGAGATTGGAGCTTATAGCAAAGGCAGTTATTGATTTCAGATAGAGGACTGTTAGGAGGAGAGTGATCACCGAGTACTTGGTGAAGTGGCAGGACCTACCAGTTGAGGATGCTACATGGGAGAGTGAGCAGATACTACAGCATCCAGCATTACAATTGCTTGAGGGAAAGCAATCTTTGGGGAGGGTAGACTGTAATGCCCCTTCCTAGCCTTTGTGCAATGGACATCACCTTTAGCCAATTCTAGAGTCCCTATTGGCTAAGTGGTTCTGATAAAGGGACTCAATCCTAGCTTTGGATGTTGAGGTTTGCAGTTTTCCAAGAGACTTTCTATTTTTAGCAGGGCCAGTATAGTGCTGACTACCTACAATGAGTGTTGGTGCAATATCAGTATTTCTCCAGTTCCAGCTTTTGGGATGTCACTTGCTAATTTTAGTACTTACTAAAATAGTAAGTCTATTTTGGGTATACTAGACTTGGTCAAGCTTGTCGAAGCAACACATATTCAATTGGTTTTGAGTTACTAAGGTTAAATCATTTAAATATTTGATTTAAGCTTCAAAATGTGATCTTTATTAAAGTAACTTTATATTTTTTAATTGATGGGTCATAAGGGGACATAAAAAAGGACCTCGGACACCTAATACAATCACTTGAAGTTGTTTTTAAACAACAATATCATTTTTAAATATTGATTATGACTTGGGTGCCCAAGCTTTGGTAAAGGTGAAAATTAAAAATAAAAGAAAAAGCATAAGGAAAATGGTATTGGTTTTTAGGGTTGCTTGGTCACCCTAATTGAAGGAGGCATCTTTTAAAATTTAAGTTTTGAAGTTCATTTGGTATGGTTGAGTTTGACGAAATACAGAGATGCAGCTAGTTTGCTACTAGAGAGTCTAAGAACGGGATTGAGGATGAAAACCCTCAATATCCAAGGCTAGTTTCTACAATGAGAGACATGCTCAAGCTGGTGTATGGTGGTTTCAGTTAGGAATGACAACTGGGCAAATAAGATGAAGATTTTCCATTTTTTTGAGTGCCTTTCAGTTTGGATTTGGTGTGAGATTGTTGGTTTTTAGTGTGGTGTGGATTTCATTTGATTTTTGGTGTGATTTATTTCAATTTTTGGGCTCTTATATTCTGGACCTGAACTCATATTTGCTCATAGCTCTAAGATGGTTCGAGTTTTCAAAATGGGTATTTGATCTTTGGAAACCTCTGCTCTTGGTGATTTTATCAAGCACTAGAATGCATTTTTTTTGTAAGGTTTTGATTTTATAGAGAGAATCAAACTTCTAAGAAGGGACTGCCTTTGAGGTGGATGATTTTTAGTTTGGAACCAGCTAATGGTATGGCGTTTGTTGTTGGATATTGAGGCCAATTCTACAGTGTTTGGGTTGACAGAAAGCAAGGTGATTAGGGCCTTATATCTATCCCAATTCGTTTGCTCTTGAAGGATTTCATTAAACTTAGATGCCAGGCATCTTGGTCAGGTCTTAAAAAGTGTTTTATTTTCTGATGTTTATGGATGTAAAAATCTATTTTTCTTGTCAATGAAAATCTAAATATTGAAGGAGAAAAAAATTTAAAGCCTAGCAAGTTTCTTGTATGTTACATTTGCATTTATTTATATATGATTTGGCTTCATTACATCATGAATGGCATGTGAGAAAAAAAAAATCAAAAAAACCTGAAACAAACACAGAAAACTTCATACAATAGTTGGGAAGAATCAAGAAAAACAAAAAAAACATTTGGGGGTTGTCTATTACAAAATGATTTAAGGTGTTCGGTTTTGGAGCATGAGCCCACATTCTTTCATAAAAACATAAGGTCATGGAACCACAGAGTAGGCCTTTCACTTTTGTAGGTTATTTGATGGTATTAAGGGATATTAATCCCTCCTTATCATGATTTTTCATCAAGAAGAGTTCCTTTTGAGGAGGGATCTTCAAGTACTACTTCTCATCCTACATTCACATTGGAGTCACTAGGCATAAATGACAACTCTAAGGATTCAAATCCACTTGCGTAAATCTTTGATGATGAGGACCTTCTTCCCCCACTTTTGATGATGATGGGGATCTACCTTCTCCCTCTCCTAGTCATCTTTTAGAGGCTAAGGAATCACCTTTAGATTCTTAGACTACTAGTCCACTTTAGGCAAGAAAGGTACTACAAGTTGTAGGTAATTGGGTTGGAGATCCATCAAACAATAAAGGACATGTTTATAGTTTTAGGGACTTTCAAATAATTGCATTGCCACTACCTCGAATCCATGTTTTGTTCGTGAGGCCTCTAGCATTTTTGAGTAGGATGTAGTCATGCAAGAGGAGCATAGTTCCACTTGGGATTTGGTCCCACTTCCTAAGGAAAGGAAACCTGTTTGATGTAAGTGGATGTATTTGACAAAATTTTCAATAGATGGGTAAGTAAATAAGTTCAAAGAGTAGTTGCAAAAAAAAATCATAGAATCCTACATTAATTATACATAGACATTTGCACTACTTGCAAAGACAAACTCTATTTGACTCACACTTACTATTGTTATAACTCATCATTGGTAGGTTCAAGAGATGGATGTCAAGAGTATATTTCTTCACAAGAATCTTGAGGAGAAGATATATTGGAGCAGCCACAATTTTTTCTACAAAAAAATTTCATGGATTGTAGACTTTGAAAATCTATCCATGGCCTCAAACAATCCCCTTAAGCTTGGTATGCCAAGATGTATTCCATCCTTCTCATTATTGGGTTCTCCTAGTGTTATTCTAATCCAAACATATATATTTTACAACCAAATATTTCTCTTGTTTCTAGTTATATATGTTAACAACCTATTGATAATTGAAAGTTCCTCATCCTCCATTATGGTAATGAAAACTACCCTACATGATAGGTTTTTTATGAATTAGGTTTACTATGTTGTCTTCTCAATATTGAGATCACTTAATCTACTTTCTATATCACCATTACACAATCCAAACATGCTCTTCATTTATTCTCACAATTTCACATGGTTGACTATAAACTTGCTTTGACTTCCTTTTTTTTTGAAGTCAAACTTGAGGCTCAATGTTCTTCACCATTGGTTCATGGTATTGTGTATCAACAACTTGTGGGGAACCTCATTTATCTATCTCACACAAAGCCTAATATTTCATAAATCATTGGTGTGGTATCTTGGTTTATGCACAAGCCCTATGAGTTTACTAGAAAGCAACCAAGTGGATTCATGATTACATTCAAGATACATATAATTTTGGGATTTGCAATACAAGTGTTGATATTTACTTAGTAAGGTATACATATTCAAATTTGGGTGAAACAATTATCAAAATCACAAGTCCACTTTAGGTTACAACTTCCCCCTTATTCCAAAACCAATATGTTGGTCAAGCAAGAAGTAATTTTTTATTGCTCTATCTTCCATAGAAGTCAAGTATCAAGGTTAAAGTTTTCATCGAGGCCATTTGGCTTCAACACATCCTCTATCGTTTATTATGACAACTAGAATGTCATTATTTTATTTTTTTATTTATTTTATTACTTTCTTGCATATTATGCACTTAAAATAAGATTTCTTAGGTAGATATATACTTGGGTATGGTGTACTTGCATCATGTGACTTGTACTTTCCTAATTTGGTGTAATTGATGTACACATGACTGCATCTCCTTTGTGCTACATTGATTAAACATTCACAAATCTTGGTGGTGTATTCTATATATATCCACATATTATTCTCATTATGTATATTGATCATGCATATTGCAATTTGTTGATTTGTTAATTTATTATAGTTGTTTTTTGTCTCTTGATCTTGGGTGGATTCCATAGCCAAATCTTACAATCTCCAATACAAAAGAGAAACATATTCCAACAAACATTCTAGGATTAAGAAATGGATGCAATATTCTCAATGTACAAACCATTTCAAATGGGGTTGTGGGTCCTATTTCTTTGGGATATTTCCAATGCTCTTAAGCTCTCATTAATGTTCATAAATCAATGGTGTTACATCTTTCAATCATGTTAGAATATTATATTCCTATTGTTAATGGTCAATGTTTTATTGTTAAGTTAGTTTAGTTTTACTATTTCTACAGTAATAGGTAGGTAGTTAGATATCTTTAATATCTACAGTACTTATCTACAGTATTATGCACTTCTATATAATGTAACCTTTTATTTATGTTAATTGATGTGGAGAAAAATCGTCTCATATTCAGTCGTGATGTTGTGATTGATGAAACTATTGGTCCATTTGTTCCTACTACCAGTCCTGGGGATCAGCCTATGAAGGTTTCTAATGAGGGTGTTTGTCTTCCTCTTGGTTCCCCTGATGGGAGGGCTTCAGAGCATTATGACTCTAAAGATGAGGAGTCTACAAGTCATGATCTAGCACCACCTAATTTTCCTCAGGACTCACATCCAGATGACTTTGTTCCAGAAATCCCAGGAGATGTTGTTTCTCCTATCCCAGATGTTGGTTCTTCTACTCGTCGACCTAAGTGGTGGCTCAAGACTATCAGTGATCTTCATAATGATGAACTCACTGAGGGAAGATTAACTTGTAGCAAGAGAAAGTAGTAACACGCAGTCAATTTTTCTCTTATGGCCAACATCCACAGCATCTATGAGCCTCACACATATTCAAAGGCTAAAGGAATTCTAGAGTGGGAAAAGGCTATGGCAACAAAATATCATAGTCTTATGAAGAATCACACTTGGGTTATTTCTGATCTTCCTCTTGGGAAGAAACCTATCAGCTACAAATGGGTTTATAAGGTCAAGTATCATGCAGATGGTACTTTGTATAAGTACAAGGCACGGTTGGTAGCTCGGGGATTCACACAGTGGGAGGGAATTGACTACGAGGAGACTTTTTCTCCTACTGCCAAGATGAGCACAATTCATCTTCTTCTCGATATTGCAGCTCAATTTGGATGGAAAGTTAGTCAGATGGACGTCAAGAGTGCCTTCCTCAATGGTGAGTTGCAGGAAGAAGTCTACATGACATAGCCTCATAGTTTCAACATTGTTGGAAAAGAGCATCAGGTATGTCGGCTCGTGAAAGCACTCTATGGATTGAAACAAGCTCCTCGTGCATGGTACATCAAGATTGATCAATACTTGGTTGATCATGGTTTTCAGCGCAGCCCTTCTGAGAGTAATTTTTATGTCAAACACTCTAGTGATGATATTTTGTTTCTTTTTATCTATGTTGATGACTTGATCATTACTGGTAGTTTAGCACATTTTATTGCAGCCATCAAACAGGACTTGTGTCAAGATTTTGACATGGCAGATCTAGGGCTTCTCCATTATTGTTTGGGTATTGAGATTTGGCAAACCGCTAGTAGCATCTTTATCTCTCAATCTAAATATGCCAAAAGTCTACTTGACAAATTTCGGATGCGGGACTACAAACCTACTTCCACACCTATGGAGAAGGGGTTGAAGTTAGCAACCAACTCTGATTCAAATCTGGTCAATGAAATGACATTTAGGCAACTAGTGGGCAGTCTCATCTACCTCATTGCCACTAGACCTGACATTAGTTTTGCAGTGAGCTACATTTCTCACTTCATGACAACTCCAAAATTTGATCATTGGATTGTAGCGAAGTGAGTGCTGAGATATGTTAAAGGAACTTCAAATTATGGCATTCTCTATGGCAGATGTGAGGATCCAAAGTTGATTAGTTACTTAGACTCAAATTGGGCAGGTTCAGTGGATGATAGAAAATCTACTTCTGGGTATGTATTCAGTTTGTGTACAGGTGTTGTAACATGGACTAGTAAGAAGCAATAGGAAATGGCTCTTTCCTCGACTAAAGCAGAGTATCGAGGAATAGTTAAAGTAGCATGTGAGGTAGTTTGGCTTTGTAGGATTCTTTCTAACATGCACATGTCACAAGTAGGACCTTCTCCCTTATACATCGATAATCAAGGGGTGCTCAAACTGGCCAAAAATCTAGTCTTCCATGAATGTACCAAGCATGTTGAGTTTCATTGTCACTACATTTGCATGCTTGCAGAAGATAGATCAGTTCAGCTGCAGTATGTTCCAACTGTGGATCAGACTGTAGATATTCTCACCAAGTCTCTGAGCCCGGATAAGTTTGTAAAATTCAGGGGGCAACTTGGTGTTGTTGATGGATTGACCATTAAGGGAGGGTGTTAGAAGATTATATTCCTATTGTTAATGGTCAATGTTTTATTGTTAAGTTAGTTTAGTTTTGTTGTTTCTACAGTAATAGGCAGGTAGTTAAATATCTTTAATATCTACATTAGTTATCTACAGTATTATGCACTTCTATATAATGTAACCTTTTATTTTTGTTAATGCAAAAATGTTTTCCACCATTTACAAATCATTGGTTTTCTTTTACATACATTAAAGGAAGGAAATGGAGCTCTTGGCCCTTCATGTAAACAAAATTCAAAAAAAAATGTAAACAATGTCTTACCTCCAAAGGATCATATACATAAGTTTCACAAACTACCTGTTATCTTAGACATGGATAAGTAAGCTAACAATACCAAAAAGAAACATCAACAATTACATTACTCATCATCTATGGTGACGTCGATGACCTCAACCTCCAATCTCCCACCCAACATATTTTACTCTAACAAAGTGTTGGGACAACCTCAAGAGTAGACTTTTACACCTCACAAAATAAAGAAAATTGGAAATAAACATGGAAGAGATATGTGTTTACTGTTGGAAATATATGCCTCAATCCCACAGGCTGAAACCTCTGAAAGGGCCAAGTCGGTGTGACATTTTTTGTGTTTGGCCGACTAGGAGTTTGAATCTTGTTGAACAATTCAGGTCGCTGTGACCTTGCTTTTGTCTCACCGAATGATCCTATCGCTATGACATGTTGTGTTCGGTGTGACCTCTTACCGAGTGGAAATCTCTAGCCGACAGGCCATTCATATCGTATATCAGGGAGACCCTTGGCCGAAAGGCTTAGTTCGGTGTGAAGTCCCAGCAATAGCTAAAGTCTCGCCAATAGCGTTTTATGTTGAAGCCTTCAGGGAAAGTCTTGGGTGTTCGATAAGAAGTCTTACCGATAGGAATGTCTCACCGACAGTATTCACTCGGGGTAACCCAAAGGTCTCGGGAAGAAGTCTCAACGACTAATGAAGGTCTCGCCAACAGGGATACACATGGAGTCTTTGTGGTGACACAAAGACTTTGGTATGAAGTCTTAGCGATGGACAGAAGTCTTGCTGACTGTTGCTTGGTGCTCGGTATGACTTGTGAGTATTCAGAGTAACGTCTCAGCGATAGTCGTATGTCTTTATGAAATGCTAATGTTTCGGTATGACTTAGGACCTCAGTATGAAGTCCTAGCGAAAGTGATGAGTCTCGCCAACTGCTGGATGCACTCAGATTAACTTGAAGGATTAGCGTGAGGTCCTAGTGAGAGCGGTATGTCCTGCCGACAGTATGACTCTTCGGTGTGACTTAGGACATCGATATGTGGTATCACCAAAGAGCGATAGTCTTTCCAAAAGGAAAAATGAAGTCATTGTGACTTGTGAGCATCAGTATGAGTCTTTCCGATGAGAAATCTCTTGCCGATAGGAATGCAATGGATGTCGGTGATTTCGGTATGACTTGTGGCATTCGCTACATCATCTTGCTGACTATTGGAACCTATGCCGATATCAACAATGAAGCCTTTGGGCATCGAGGAGACACGGTTAGTGTCTCACCGACATTCCAACACAGGATGATCGCTTTGACTGATAGAAGACCATCCTACATGGTGAGCCAATAACCAATTAGAGGAGTCGAATGGGAATCGCTAGCAGTTGGACTGTTGCGGCCGTTACTAAGAGGAAGCTCAACAGACATGGACGAAATGAATATAGTCTGGAGTAGCAATTGATGACTGGTTAGATGGTTGGAAGAATCGACAGATTGTTGTGTGGTTGTATAATCAGTGGATGAATTCTATTATGTGAAGATTGTAACATGAATGTTCTGTAACAAGGTTGTTCATGGTGAATGCTGCTGAAATATGACATCAGAAAGATAAGTCTGATATTTGTATATAATTTCCATTACTGTAATACAAAGTGATTTCTCTTGGTGTGGTGGGTTTTTCTCCCGTAAGGGTTTTCCCATGTATATCTGGTGTTCATATGTGTTTTTCAAATACTATTTTTTTTTTATTGCTTTCAAGTGCATCTTAATTCGACTCTAATTGTAAAAATTTAAAAGAGTCTTTGTGTTCTTCCCTGAGGTTTTGACGTTAGGAGAGTTGTTTCTGCATCTATCTTTCCTTACATTTACCCGACTTCTTACCTTAGCAACTAGTCTAACCCAATGTCTTCCATGATAACACTCTCAATCATCAAACTATATGACAAAAATGGACTTCAGTTGCTTCTCAAAAATGGCACCCTTAAATGGCATGTCCTTCCTAGTTGCATATAGTTGGAATTTTGGCTCCATCATATACGCAATAAGAGTCCCAAACTCTATCAATAAACTTAAATTTAATAATGTCTATAACAAGGGTAATGCACCACTTAATCTTGCCTTTGCTAGTGCTAAATGTACCAAAGGGCAGTGATTTGAGAGTGGTTGTCTTAGAGATTCAACCCTAGCTATAAGGTAAGATGGAAATGTCTCTGGAGATGGATAGGGAGCCCCCTTACAAATAGCTCATATATTGTATAACTCACAACACCTTTCTATGCTATCTCCAATCTTTAATTCTTCCACATCATCAACATCATTGTTGTCGAGGAAACTAGTAACCCATCACTTTCTATAAAGCAACCACCACAAAGTAAAATGCTAGTGCATCAATAAGGGGGCATGTTTGGCTTGGAATATTATTCAACTTCCTAAGTCTTGGGCTCATAACTCCAAGCATAGTGGAACACTACCATAGAGTTGCACTTGAAGTAGATAGTATAAGTCTCACATTTTATAATGAATTACAATCCAAAGATGAGGGCCACCACCTCTACCTCATAGTAATCCCAATTGAGAGTTTTTTTGAGATGGTGATCCTAATATCATCCACAACATCTCTAATCACTCTCTAAAAGCCCCAAAATTCCCATGAGATGCACTATCAAATTTTAGTTTTAAATGGCCAATTAGGCATGGGAGCCTCTTGGAAATTTTCCTCAATTGAAAGGAAGACTAAACTCTCCCAACCCATGAATGGGATTCCAGGTGTTGCCTTTTTGCTTATATAGTTTTTTTTTTTGTTAAGGATAATGACTAGATCCAAGTAAGCTCTCTATATCATATATATTCTATCACCCATGAGACTGCTTGTGTTTGTGTAATCTTGGCTTTCATTCTATTGTTGCAACTTGCACTAATTGGAAAGCTTGAGATGACTAAGTCTAGGTAGCTCCTGTATTGTAGTTAGAAG
>VDFB02105785.1:482054629-482094439 GCA_007258455.2 Sequoia sempervirens | reverse complement strand
AATTTGTAACTTCAACTATAAATTTTGGTTAAAACATAGATAATGCAAGCAAGCTTCAACATATTACTAAGACCGTAACCTCAAAATTAAAGCAAAGATGCTAACTTAAATAATCTCTTCATCAATATATCATTGAAATTGGTCATTTTCGTCCCTCAAACGTATCCCCATCCAAGCATTTGTTTTTTTTAATTATTTAAAAAAAAATAAAGTTATAAAGAAAACATTAACTTCTATCTTTGTACTTATATTAAAATCCATAATTACTAAAATCTCAAATGGAAGTAATCAGTTCTATGATTTTGATACCAACTATTAGCTTTATCATACTCAGTCCATAATTTAACAAATGTATTTTATATTTTCTTTTCACTATTTCGGAGATGTTTGTTTCTCTTTCTTAATTATTTGTTTCGAGTAAATGACAGAATGCTAGTCATCAAACATGGAGAGCTTTTCTCAAGACACAACAATTTCTTGTCCTATGATTTTTGCCATTTAGCAAAAACCACTAGAACACAAATGAGAAAAGTAGTGGAAAACAGAATGGAGATGATGATCAACATTTAATGACAGATACCCGAAGCACATTCGTTATGCTGTTCATAAGAGAATATGACTTCTTAATCTGTTGGTCTGTAGTCACTATAACTTCAATACAACCAGCTTAGATGTCCTCCATTGCCACTTAAATGATGCATAGGAAAACTATCAAGGAAATATGGATAATAATTTCACCTAACAAGATTTTAATCAACCCATGAATGCCGACTATTACAAAAACTATAAGGTAACAAAATAGATCACAATTTTCTCCCATTCCTGAATTCATTAAGTGAAAGAACCATTGGCCTAATTAGATGACATAGTAGACTAGTTGGAAGAAATAGAGATTGGATAAGTTTTTTGTTTGCCTGAGCTTTACTGCAAGAGACTTGGGGATACCTTAGAGTGTTTCACAATTATGTGCAACAAAGCAAGGTTTTTCATTCTCGAAAAAGTACTAAGTAGTTCCTGTATCTTTTAGTAGCCCCCTGGAATGGTTTACCTTGTTTTGGATGACATGAAGGAATCTGTCGACCATTTAATGAAGGGCATAATCATATCATTTATCTTCTCAAACTGAGGTACGTGTCCTCTGAAAAATAAAACCAGGTTGATGAATTGTCATGCTTGTTTGAGATGACCAATTAATAGCAAGAAAGAGCAAGAATTTTTTTATTTAAGGGGATGGTGAAGTGTAGAATAAGGAGCAAGAAACAATTAGAGAATATAAGAGGGTGTATTGGGAAAAAAATTTGAAAAAAAAAATTATTTATAAAGTATGTGTATTTAGAATGATAAATATATAATATTAAATTTTATATATGTTTGGAGGTGATATATATGTATTTTAATTTTTGGATGTCATTTGTGTCAGTTTTAAAAAATAGTTTATATGTTGTGATTTTAATTTAGAAGATCAGAAGCTTGGTAAAATGTTAGCAATTGATTTTATAATTACAGTTATAAAATGGTAAATTGTAATGTCCCCTTTTAAGTTAATTTCAAATCTGTTACAATGATTTTTCTCAAACATCCAAAATATGAAATCAGGTAAAATTAAATTGCAACACTAATTCTATTTTTTTTTCCAATTTTTCAAATGAACTGGAACACTTTTTAGTAGTAAAACATGATTTTGACGTTAATATTTTTCCATTTACAATAACTTACAATACCCACAAATCTATTGCAATATTTCAATACCCACATTACCAAATAATGTTTGAAACTTCAGCAACAAAACCAGATTTTATTTGCAGAATTACAATAATGTTTCTACAGAAAATTTGGCAGTATAACAGCTTGTAAAAAGGCACTTTCAGATATGCTAAGGCAGATTACAAAATTGCCCCAAAACAGAAGCTTAAACTCTACAACCCACTTCTAGAAAATGCTAGAAGACTACACCAAAAATAGCGCCATTACCAGGAATGAAAGAAACATTGTTTAACAATGTAAAAAGTAGCAAAATTATAGATCCATTTATGCCATAGAAGCTATAGAAAAATAAATAAAACAATCTCCCAACACTTCACACCAAACCCTTGCGCACCACACCTGGAACACACTAAAAACTAAAGCAAAACTACACCATTCAACACAATGGTAATCTCTGCATAAGATTACACCATAGTGAACCTCTGACTCCCACCCTTAGTCCACCTGGAAACCCTTAAACATCCCATTCTTGAGCCTCCTTCTCCACATGTTTGATAGCCTCTGAAGAACAACAAAAATGCATAAGCAAACACAATGAATGCATGAATGAAAAATCATATTTTTCCCTTTAATTATTCCACATGCAAAAGCCAAATTTGGGTGCCAAGATTTCATGCCAAGATGAGGGAAGTAATTGTGTAACTCCTCTTTTCCAAATGGTTGCCAAAAATTAGCCATTTCCCATAATTATTGTTTTTTGACAATTATTGCCATAAACAATAATTTCTTACTTTTCTAGTCGTAAAGTGCTCCATCGAAACCCACGCCCAAGTATGGTGATAAAACAAATATAATATTTATTTGATGATTAAATATTGCTTATTTAATCAAATCACCAAATAAAAAAATATTAATCTCCCGGTCAATCCAATGGTCCTGAATTACTCCTTTTGAGCAACCACACTTACTATAAATGGCAGGTGCTAATTTAAAAAAAAAGGGACATTATATAAATAATCAAAGAATTGGTCATATGTCTTAATACAATTGAAGTCACAATGACAACAAGTAATCTCATAATCACAACTCTCAACAAAGCAAACTACATTTATTAGGCTTTGATACTGAAATGTAATGCTACTTTTCTCCTAGAGTTATTTAAAAATTAGTAGCAAATTTAATAGAGTAACTATTAGAGTTAAGATACTTTTCAATATGTAATGTTATAAAACTATATGTAAACAACTAGTGTAAAATACATGTAATAATTTAGTAAGAATTCTAAACTAAATAATTGACATAGTAAATTGAATAACAATCACACAATTCAATCAAGTTAACATCAAGATCTTATAAATAATATTCTTAATATCTTTTAATTTTAACGATTTTCAATACTTATCTAAATTTAAATAGCACTTGGAAAGGCCAATCACTTTAGGAAGATTTTTGTGGTCTTGGTCCTCATAGCTATGTCACGATCTAGAGATCCTATGTAAAAACACATAATGTGCCTACATGCACCATGCTTATACATCACAACCCTGCCCAAGACTGAAGAGCACAAAAATATGCTAAGAGGGGGCCGTGCAGTGAATCAGTATATTAACAAATTTTTACCCTCTCAACTTTTATCAACTTTAAACTCTAACACAATATCGGCCATGCATGAATATAATGGTATGAACAAGTTGACACCAAGATTTTACGTGGAAGCCCTTACGGAAGAAAACAATGGTACAAATAATGTACTTTATGAATTATATAAGTTTTACAATGAATGTAGGCACCAACCTACTTGAATCACCAATTTTCACAATTTAGTAGGCACCAACCCATAAGGAGCACCAACTCCTATCTCTAATTTAGTAGGCATCAACCTACAAGGAGCACCAACTCCTAAATTTCTTAGGCACCAACCTACTGGAGGCACCAACCCCCACTTTCCAAGCACCAACTTAGCAAAAATAATAACTTAAAGAACAACGTTCCACCTTCAATGTTGCTTCTTCAACGAATGATGGATAATTCTGCTCAAATATATTTCTTTCAAATCTGATTGGAGTCACACTATGTTCTTCCTTTCAAATCTGATCCAACATATGCACAACTTCTTTTCTCAAATATGATTACAACTATGCTTACTTTCTTTCTTCAAATTTGATTCAAACTATGTACCACTTCTTCACACAAAACTGGTCATAATCATAGAAAAACCTTCTCATGACTTTCTGCCTTGAGATCTGCCCAATTTTCCTATAGATTCTTCACAAATCTGCTCATACACTTTTCACAATTCCTTCATGAAATCTGCAAATATACTCCTTAATATTTGTTCTTCTAAATCTCTTGATATGCTGTGTATGTATTATGAAATCTTCTAACTCAACACTCAGTTGTAATGCCACTTTTTAACTTCCTCGTGCAAATATGGAATAAACTCTTATAAAAAACCTGCTCAAGACTGTTGTAGATCTCTTTCTTAAATATACGCTTAATATGAAAGATATTCACTAGTTTCTTCTCTTTGTCTACTTGAAATGACGTAATTATCACTGCATAATTTCACATTCAATCTTGCTCTCTTGATCTCCTCTAAATCTGCATATGGATCTGCTTTAAATCTACAAACTCACAATCATTCACACTCTCATTCTCCTTTGTGATATATGATGCTTCTTTAAGGCTCACACAAGTTCTTTATCACTGCTCTTCTATCTCACATCATCATTCTCACAAATCTATCTTAAAATTTGAGCGTCTTCATGCTCCTGGATCTGCTGGTGTACTTATGATATATATGTATATATATATATATATATATAATATAAACCATTACAACCTTTGTTTTGAGCAACATGTCTTCTTGAATAGCAGCCCTTACAAACAATATGTTTAATATTAATTTGCTTTCCTTTCACTAACTAGGTCACACCATATCATAACTTTTATTTGATTTGTTTTGTTTCCTTAACCAAAAGTAATCGTGCACCATTCCAGATCATTTATTTTCCTTTTTAAATCTGTTTGTTATATAAATCGCATCTATTATGCAACATCTTATTTAGTTAATTTTCTTTATCAAATCGTCCTTGTTCTACAAATCACACCTCTTTTCCATATATGAAGATGCACCATTTCCATAGATTAAATCGCACCATTTTAACTCTAGTCTTTATTAGTTTTATCTTATTCATTTTTTTCCTTTGCCTAATTTTGTCTTTTAGTGATTTTTTCTTATTTATTAAGAATGAACTACTATTTTTAGAAGATATCATGCCTCTTCAATTAAGTTTGATGCAGGGACTTCCAGAGGTCATAACTTTTGACTTAGATGTCTATTTGGGCTGAAATTTTACAGGAGGATGCAATTTAGTGTTTTTTTCTAATTTTTAAAAAGTTGTTTTTATTAATATCTCAAAACTCATGTTTTGAATTTAGGATGTTGGGTGCTGTCATAATAGTGGTTTACAATTCCTGAGAGGAACGAATTTTAGCTGAAATCACATATTTTTTAAAAATATAATGATTTAAGCCTTAAAATGTTTCATTTTAAGGATTCCAATTGAAGAGGGTTTGATCAAATCACCTTAGATCAAACCCCCTTGGATAGAACCTCGCCAGTTTTAAACCATACCTATAAATGCATCTCCTTTACACCTATCAAAATGCTGATAAAAAATCACTTTTGATTTAGCTTTTTAGGGGATCAAATGAATTCATTTAAAATTTATTTCAAATGATTATGGTATTCCTCAGAACAAGCTATCAATGAATATAATTTTAATATGTTTTGGTTTTGTTATGTATTTGTTTTTAAGTTTTATTAAACATAGGTTTTTCATCGAAAATGAATTTCTTTGTTCTTCACATGTGGAAAAATAGAAGATTATCAAAAAAAAAATTGAAAATATGAGTGCACTAGATATTGAAGTCCTTGATCCAACAAAAAAAAATAAAAAAAAATTTTGACATATACAAAAAAAAAAAGTTACATATCACTAGTTTTATTCGAATTGTATTGACTGAAACTGATTAAGGAAAAATATTCAATAGAAAACTATCTAACCAAGTGGAATAGATATCAAAGTTACAAACTAAATTTGAAAGAATTAGAATTTTATCCTTCATGGAAAAAGTTATACGTTATCTGGTAAGGCCACCTTTAAAATGTTGTTTTCTAAAAAATCAATTTTCATGGGAGATGGAAAAGAAGTGCAAATTTGATTCCAAAAATTTTGAAAAATATTTTTAGAATCTACAAAACAAAATTTGATGAGACTCTAGTTTGCACCATCTTCAAATTCCTCACGCTTTAGGCTGCTATAGGTGCCCAAATGTGGAAATTTAGTTAAAATAATAATTTTAGTGTCCGGGCCAAAAAATTGTAAACCACTATTATGGGATCACCCTGTTAGTTGGAAATTCGTCCTACAATAGTTCCAGGAAGTTTTTGGGAAAAAAAACTGAACTCTCAAAGATATGCATGCGAAATTACCTAAAATGGCAAAATTTGACAATTGTCAAAATCTGCTAAAAAGGGTAATTTTTTGGTTTTTTGTTTTTTTTAGATTTTTGGATATAAGAGAGTTTTCTCTCATTGTAGCAGCAGAGTTGGTGAATAGAATGTTTTCATTTTCTAGTTATTTCAAATCCTTGACTCTCACACATGATTAATGGCACAATTCTATTGAGTGTATGTTGATGGCTACATCAAAGTTGCTTTTAATTTAGAGAACAACTTCATATTACCTAAAAGGTTAGTTTCTTTTGTAGATCGATTTATTTATTTATTTTTAATTTATGTGTAAGTTTGTCATGCTATCCATAATTTTGTGCTTAAACAATGTTGGCAATCTGCACTTAACAATCTATATTAGTGATCCATATTCAACTGCACGAGGTAATTGTTTTCACTTTTGTTGCAACAAAATTCTGTATACACTTCACTAGTCTTTGACATCAATATTCTGATTTATTCATGATCAATATCTAATCTAAATTTCTCCTTTAGATCGTTCTCTCTTTCCAAGTGTGATCTAAATTTCTCCTTCAGAATAATTCCCATTTGTTTAAATGTTTTGAATCATGATTGACTTAGGCACCAATAGTAGGAGTCAATCATTATAAAATATTTAGCTTATTTAATCATGCTTTCACTACCTTGTAGCTTAGGATATTTGATGTGATTAATCTACTTCTTTTTGACCAGTGATTACAATGGTTGCAATGCTAATTTATTACTGTTATCATTCTCATATGTTTGACATCAAACTTTGACAACAAATTCTTTCCACAATGGATTTGATATTGATGATAATCAAGTAAAAAATCTTACTCACACTTGACATCAATAACACCATATTTTTCACTTTGACATCAATGACAACATTTCTAACAATCCCCCCCTTTGTCATTGATGGCAACACAAACATTATTCTCTTCTTTTGCATTGCTCCCCCTTACTATATCTCTCCCCCTTTGACATAAATGGAAAAGGGATGTTTATGAACTTCTTCCCACAAATGGATCATGAGAAACATCTATTCTTATACTCATTCTAATGCAATGAGAATGTACATCTCCCCCTTTTTCTGATTCTCTTATGCTCCCCCTTGCTCTAATACTCCTCTTTCTTGGATCTTGAAAGTCTTCAATTCATTACATGGGTTAAGAATATGCAATCTTTTCATCATATAGATACCAATCCATTACTTTCCCTTGTTGATCTGTAACACAGGTGGACTCTTCCTTAGGGATGAAAGATAATATCAATCTCAACTCCCCCTAAATTCGTGCTTCTTCTTATAAAATAGAAGAGGTAGTTTGAACTTGCATTGGTTTCTTCATTTCTTGCATCTATCTTCTTTCTCCAAACTTTAATGGTTTTTCCTTTTTGTTTGTTAGAGACATTTTCCTTCTTGCTTTTTCTTGGAGGCTCAACAAAGATAGTTTGGAAAAAATGTGATGTATGTCCAAAGTTGTTGCACTGAACAAGTTGACACCAAGATTTTACGTGGAAACCCTTACGTGAGAAAAACATGGTACAAATAATGTACTTCATGAATTATATAAGTTTTACAATGAATTTAGGCACCAACCTACTTGAATCACCAAATTTCACAATTTAGTAGGCACCAACCCACAAGGAGCACCAACTCCTATCTTTGATTTAGTAGGCACCAACTTACAAGGAGCACCAACTCCTGAATTTCATAGGCACCAACCTACTAGAGGCACCAACCCCCACTTGACAAGCACCAACTTAGAAAAAATAATAACTTAAAGAACAATGTTCCACCTTCAATGGATGATGGAAAATTCTGCTCAAATATATTTCTTTCAAATCTGATATGAGTCACACTATGTTCTTCCTTTCAAATCTGATCCAACATATGCATAACTTATTTTCTCAAATATGATTACAATTATGCTTACTTTCTAATTTGATCCAAACTATCTACCACTTCTTCACACAAAACTGGTCATAATCATAGCATCACCTTCTCATGACCTTCTGCCTTGAGATCTGCCCAATTTTCCCATAGAGTCTGTTGGTTCCCAAATCGATAGATGTAATGATTCCTAAAGAGTTGCCACTCTATCATATTCAGACTCAACGGGTTGATATGGACAATGAACAAGATAGTGAATAAAGTACCCCTTTCTCCCCTGCACTTTAGGCTCTGTTAAACCTGGGAGGGTGATCCCAACAATATATTTATAGATACTTGTGTGCCAAAGTATCAAATACATTGTAAACAATTTTTTCTCCTTTGGATTCTTAATAGACACAATACTATAAAGGATTGGATGACCTCTACAGTAATGCCTAATTTAAACATGAGAAATGTAATAGAATGAGCTCAACACACAAACAAACTGAGAATGACATTTGATTTGATTTAAATTTGTGATTAGCTGTTGAATTAACCACTAGATTGAAACATGAATAACAAACTTAGATCAGTGCTTTATCCATTGGGATAGAGTAAAAAATTTTCAATATTTTTTCAATCTGATAACAATTTAATAAATAACATCATCCAAGCTTTGAAGATATTGCATTACAGTATTTCAACATAATATCTCAACCATAACTTCTTATCGGAATCTTAGCACTCAACCTAACATAAACCAATAGATTCACTCAAGCATTTACATATATTATTTGAATGGAAAAGCAAGAATAAAACTAAATATCCATTGGAATTCAATGGAGATGAATAAAATATATATATATATATTTTTATATTCAAGATCGTAAACTTAAATCAGTACAAAAAACAAAGGATTGCAACAAAAAACTGAGTCACAACCCTACGCAGCTAGTGTTTCCATGTAGGGCAAGCGTATCATGGTTACTACATCACTATAATCAAGGAATTATTAATTATGTATTACAGTATCTCACTAACAACAAAAAACAATAAAAAAAAGGAATTCATTATGCTATGCAGAGCTGTTGATTAGTTTGCTCACTCCTTGAATGTGCAGTAGGGTATTTCTCTTGGTATGGGTCTCTAATATGATCCACCACAATGAGCCTCCTCAGATCCTGGTTCATAAATAGCCATTGATTAGCATAGCCAACTTCCTCTTTTGATATGTCAAGCTTCCCTTTCTTCATTAGCTCCTAGTACTTGGGCTTGGAAACTTCTACAGTAGTGTTTACCTGGAAGAAAATATTATAGATGATGAGTCTTCTATTAGGCTTAGTAAGTGCCCTCCTAATGCCCTGGTATTTCTCTAAGTTCCTAGCTTTCCATAAGAACCAAAGAATTTTAGTTGTTAAAATTAGCCAGTAGATATTATTTCCTTTACTTAAACCATCTATTTTTGCAACAATTATCTCTTTTTTCCTGCTATTGGATAGATCAATTATGAAAAGATTCCAAACTTCTTTAGCAAAAAAGCATTCAAAGAAAGGATGAGAGAAGTTTTCGCTTTTCTTACAGATCTCATAGATGTTATTTCGATCTTTACCATCAAAATTAGGAAATTTTTGCAAAAGCAATGTCCATTTAAAACTTGATATTTTTCATTCCAAGAAGTTACTCCAAGTCCTTGAAAAAATCATGTTCCATTCATTAGTGTTAGGATTTAACATCCAATAATTATTCAATTGCTCCACAAGATTGGGGGGGGGGACCAAGCAATGAATTTCCTTTTATTTTATCTTAAGCAATTTATCATTTTGAAGCCAATCATCATTCAAGGAGTTATTGAGGATTTTACTACAATTATTAAAAAAGTTAGGTTTAATCTACTTGAGCCTTTCATAGGTTCTAATTTGGGTTTGAGGGAGATCAAAATTCTGGTTGAGCTCATTCCAGGTTAGAAGTTCCCCATTCCTATTAACAATGTTCTAAAAGGTGGAAATGCATTTCTTATTCCAATCTTTGGCTGAGCAACCCTGAAGGAGAGCAAGGGGCTTATTATTATGGTAAGTGTTCCACCATATCGACCTCCGGGGTAATAAAGAGGTAAGTTCTTTGTTATGAAATAACTTGCACAGTAGAAAAATATGATATGAAATATGTTGCAAATACTCGATAATAGTTGAATAAAAAGCCACTTCGAGGGGGAAAACCTCCAAATATCTCTAAAGAGAACACACTTCACAACATGATGATGAAATAAGACTCACAACCTCCTATATATACCTATTTATTCCTAGGATATCACCTAGCCTGATTTAGACACACCTATATAAGACTTAGGCCGACCCAACCAACTAAATAACAATATATTAATTATAATATGACTTAATTAAGAGTTAAGATAGCCACAAGCCGAATATTCATAACCATATGCACTATGGAAGTAAGGGCATAACATTCCTCCTCCAAATGGTATTGGTTTATTAAGGTCTCCTTGTACATTTCCGAAGCTTTCCACAAGCTGAGGAAAAAATTTGACCCTATAGGGGATACATAAAATTGTCCAAACATGAGGTCACTTATAGGCAGATTCTTCCAAGCTTTGGCTTTTTTTGGAACCACACTTTTAATATTATTTCTAACCAAGATTTTCCAAGGCTTCGTGCCTTTCAGACTCTTACAAATCAATTTAACAGCCAAAGCAATTCCTTGCTTCTTTAGGTCTTTAAGGCCCAAACCACCCTTTTTCTTTTCATTACAACACAACTCCCACTTGACTGAGTGCCTTTTTCTATGTCCTTTCCCATCTGACCATAGGAAATGTCTTATCTTCCTCTGGATCTCTTCAACCTGATAGCTGGTGAAGAACCAAACAAAGGCATAATAAATATTGTATGAAGAAAGAATTTTCTAGAAAACTTGATCCCTTCCTGCTAAAGATAGGTAATGCTTATTCCAACTGTCCAATTTCTTACCAATTTTGGCCTTCAGCCATTCCCACATCTCTCTTAAGTTTGGGTTGATGGCAAAGGGGATGCCCAAGTATTTAACTATTTTTTTGGGGCCACCCCACTGGAACCCATGATCTTTTATCCATTTTGGTTGGATTTTATCCTAGGAGAGCAACATTGATTTCCCTTTTGAGATCTTCGCTCCTACAGCTTGGCTGAAAAGCTCCATTTTCTTCATTAAACTTGCACAATTCTCTTGGCCCAATTTTACAAATAGGGAGGTGTCATCAACAAACTAAACATTAATTAGTTCTTCTTCATCCAAAAGCATCAAACCCTAGAATTTTGGGCTCAAAGATTGGTCCCTTAGGATGTAATGAAGTGCATCAACAACTATAACAAAGAGTGAGGGGGCAAGGGGGCACCCTTTCCTTATGGACCTCTGCAGGTGGATATCTTCAGTTAAATCACCATTGAAATCTACTTGTGCTGTGGCCTTCATCATCAGGGTCCTTATAATTTGGATGAAGATTTCAGGGAAGCCATAGGCCTCGAGGACCATAATGATGAAAGGCCACTCAATTTTATTGTATGCCTTTTCAAAATCTATTAGTAGCATACCCACCTTCTGATTAGAGTTTTTGCTCCACTCCATGGCTTCCCAGCTCGTGATCAGGTTTTCTAGAATATACCTTCCTTTTATAAAGCTTGTTTGTGTGTTATTAATCAGCCTTGGGAGGATTCCTTCAATTATTCTGGCAATAAGTTTGGCAAGGATCTTATAGGAGGTATTTAAAAGAGTTATAGGTCTCCAATTCTTAAGGAGGGTTTTATCACCTTCTTTAGGGATCGGTTTAATGATCCCATGATTTATTTCTTTACCAAGAGAGCCTCTCTTGATGGCCTCATTGTACACTTGGAGGAGGTCTTCTCCAATCCACTCAATATTCCTTTTGTAAAATTCAGCCGGTAACCCATCTGCCCTAGGAGACTTTTCATTCTTCATTGATAATATGGCATTTACTATCTCCTCTCTTGAGATTTTCTGATTTAGTTGTTTCCAATCTTCCTTTGATATTTTTCTTGACATAATTTTTTTGCATTGCTCTCTTTCCTTAACCCCCTGAGTACCCAAACATTTTGCAGTAAAAAGATTCACATAGAACTAGTGAAATTTGGCCTTAACTTCTTGTTGATTCTTTGTCATCAATCCATCATCCCAAATAGCTCCAATTCTTTCTTTGGATTCTTTAGATTTTAGGCATCAGAAGAATAATCTAGATCCTCTATCCCCTTGAGCAACCCAATTCACATTTTCTCTTTTCTTAAGGCCTTGATCTTTATAGTTTTGCACTTTTCTAAGCTGACCTTTGATTTCAATTAACTCTTTATTTAAAATTGTTCATCCATAGTTGAGTTTTCGATCTTATTTTCAGTCTCAAGAAGAGCCCTTTGAAGCTGGATTTCCACTCTTCTTCTATCTTTAGCCTTCTTTTCTCCTATGCATTGGAAGGCTTTTTGCTATCCCTTGACATTAATGTTCCATCTTTCGATGGGGTTTTTTATTTGCATGTATCCCTGTATTGATTTCTCTCAAGGTAAAAACTACACAGTTGCTGTCTTCAAAGTGTAGGAGGCTAGAGTTAAGAATAAATTTGGGAGTTTTCTTGAGGGGTCTCACATCCTCCTCACTAACATATTTTGGAACTTATAGGGTGATGGTATGAGAGGGTCCAGGGCCTAGTTCTCACCCTTCTCCCATCCTTTTCAACCTGATCAAAATGAAAGTAGTATTTGTTAGCATAGAATCTATCCATTATGTAGTAGATTCTCTTATTTCCTGCTTGTGCATTGTACTAGGTATACCATATGCCATTCTTTTCTTTTTTTGCGCCTTCTAGAGGATCCAAAAGCCTGAGGTTATTTTTAAGTTTAAACCAGAAATATTTCTCATTTCCTTTCCACCCCATGTCAGCTCCACCAATTTTATCTTCTACATTTTCAATCATATTGAAGTCCCCCTAGGATCCAAGGGATCTTCTGGAGTTTACTCAGCCAATCCCATAATTGGCATCTTAATCTATAGTCATTTGAGGCATAGACGATGCATATTACAAACTCTTTACCTTCCTTCTCAAACCGGATCCAAACTGCTCTATTACAAGGGGATGTACCATGATTTTTGACCCGTTTGCTCCAATGATTAGCAATAAGGATGGCACAACCCTCCTTACCTTTCTCATGATTGGTGGCAAAACTAATGGCATCCTTCCAAATAAATCTCAGGCTAGTTTGAAGGGCATAACCAACTGCTTTCACTTCTTGCAACATTACAATATCTTTGGCTTTTTCTTGCTAGAGAAGCCTTCTTACACTATATTTTCTATCGGGTGACTCCAAACCCCTAATGTTCCAGGAGATACAGTTGAGCACCATCATCTTCCATGTCTTGGATTTCATCTTCTATATTACTAAAAGCCTCAAAGAATTTAGGTAGCTCTTTCTTATTACTGCTGCCTTTAAGATATGTCACACTTTCATCTTTTATCTTCTTTCTTCTCCCTCTTTTCTTCTGCCCCAACATTATTTTAGCACATATTCTCTCTCTGTACCATAGTTTGCATTAGCCACCTTCTGGGAAACTACCTTAAGTGCAACCTCATTATTTCCTACAATCTCTTTATCCCCTATAGGAATCCAAATTTGACTGAGGACCTATTTTAATTCCTCCATTTTTCCTTGATCGATAGAGAAGTCCAATCCGATGGTTATATCTCCCTCCCCAAGGGTCAAGGTTGGTGGAACACTTATACCATAATAAAAAGCCCTCGGGTTCTCAAGAATAGGGGGAGTATTTAGATTCTTACTTAAGGATTTACTATTACTGATATTAGAGCTTGCCCAGTCATTAGATGGGCTCATATCACGATTTTCCATTATCATCTTTTTATTGTAGCCGGCCGGGTTTCACCGTCATAGTCGGTGGGACTAGCTTGACTTAGGGATTCATTTTTATTGATGTTTTTTTTCATGTCATCATTTTTTACCTTTCCTTTTTTTGTCAAGACAACCTTGGGTAGAGTCCCCCAAATCAGTTGAGCAGTAGAGACTATTTTGGCAGTATGGGCTGACAACCTCCTTGGAAGACTTCCCCAAACCCAAAACATTTTCATATTTTTTATTATCTTTAATTTATTTCATAATTGAGTCCATAACAAGCTCTTAAGCATTTTTCCTATGATAGGGCCTTGGAAAATATTCACCCATGGGCTTCCCACTCCCGGCCTCTAGGTAGACGGTTTTAATTGGAGTGCTATTTTGGAGATCAAGGGCTACGTCTTCAGAGGGTCTGTCAACTTTGGTGGCTTCTTTGAAAAGTAGGCCATTTCCAAAAATGAGGTCTTCCTCTTTAGGGGAGAGTTCAAGAGAGATGTCATCCTTTTTGTTAACATCACTAGGAAAATTATCCATCACACAAATAGTAGACATATCCAAAGCCATACCTACAAGACTCTTCTTGGAAGCCTTCCCTGAAGGCTCACAAGTATCCATCTTCTCCTTTAAGAGAGAACCAATCGCCGATGTCGGCGCTGGGGAAATAGGGTTTTCCAGGGGTTTCCTCTTGGGTTTAACTTGCCCCCACTCCTGGATAATAGGATATTTTTTCCTTAAATGCCCCTCCTTTTTACATAGAAAGTAGACATTTAGACCCCTAAGGAGTTCAATCTTACAGGTCATGATAGATGAATTTGTTTCAGCCTCAATCTCTTCAGGTATGTCAACCCAAGGTGCAATGGACACAAGGACCCTAGCATCCATATGAGGGAGCAGGTTTTTGGTCTCTTTGATCCTAAGAACCTTGCCAAATTGAGCAACAATGTGGGGGATGAATTCCCAAAGAAGAAGTGGGAGATTTTTTAGAGTGATCCATCTCGGATAGGCCAGGGCTGCCATCTCATCATAAAGCAGGTTCATGGACCATGGGATGGCCCTAAAAGTTAATTTCCCTACAAACCAAAATTCTTTCCTTACAACAGTTTCTTGCATTTCTTTGTTTTTAAACACCATTAAGAACATACCTTTTTGAATTAATCTACAAAAGGTTTGATGAATTCCAAGCTTTTTATTCCAAACATTGCTTAACCAATTATCAAAAAATTTCCACAAAGGGAATTTATTCTATCAAGGGCCAAGAAGAAAACAATGATATTCTTTAGTCTATATTCCTCACTTTTCATAGATTCAACCATATCATCATTAGGAATTAACAAAGCTTTTTTGAGGAATTTGGAAGGGTACTTACCTTCCCTGCTGGGTTGCAAATCCTCATATATGGCCCCATCCTTCACATTGATAAAGTCAGCAGTTTGAGTGATAGAAAACTTATTTTCACCTGCAACAATATCTTTAAACAATCATGGTTTACTCCCCATGATTTACAACATCTTGGCAGAGGATATTGTTTCTTCAGACCTTGGGGGTTCCTCTCCATGATGGGCCAAATTTGCCATAACTCCAAACGTGCATTTGACTCCAATAGATGGGACAATGGAGAACAGGCTGAGACCTACATGTAATAGAATAAAAAGCCCTAGCCCCAACCTATGCGGGACCCAGTAGTGAGAGAATTTTTTTTTGCAATCCACCCGTAAAAGCAACAC
This sequence comes from Sequoia sempervirens, assembly GCA_007258455.2. NCBI lineage: Eukaryota > Viridiplantae > Streptophyta > Pinopsida > Cupressales > Cupressaceae > Sequoia > Sequoia sempervirens. Next base: position 482,078,740 of record VDFB02105785.1, on the reverse strand, counting down.
TAGATACACTAGGCAGACAATCGAAAGAGAAACACCAAGGCAAGAGGAGGGTGAGAGAGGAAAGAACTCAAACCATCTAATGGCGTATGACCATGGACAAGGGTTCCTTGGGATTCACGCCTCACAGTTGCAGCAAAAACTCATCATTTCCACCAACTACATCATAGGGGCCCTCAAAAGATCATGTAATAATGGAGAAAACATGTTCTCCTAAACCCCATTGGTAGAAGTCCCTCCCAACACCAAAGCATAGTCCATAGAGGCCATTTCTACAGATGGGAACATCAGGGCCTCTAGAATAGGAGACCTAGATTTGGCTGAGGATTCCATGATATTAAGGAGGTTAGATGTGAAGGGATAGTTGTTAGAGGGGTCATCCATAGGGGGGTCACTTGTAATGAGTGTTGGCCTTGCCGTTGCACTGAAAGATCGACCTGTCAATGCCTCTTACAAGCTAGAGTTAAGATCCATGGGAGGTGGTTAAACCATGCCATGAATCTCGAATGCCGCACTAAACAACCAAGGAGACCAAGGGAACACACCTTGCAACAATCCGCTCAACGCAAGTGAGGGATTCAAACTCGTGACCAGCTTTGATACCAATTGTTGGCCTTATTGTTGCACCAAAAGATCAACCTATCAATGCCCGATACAAGCCAGAGTGACGATCCATGAGAGGCGGAAACCGTGTCACGAATCTTGAATGTCACGTTGAACAACCAAGGAGACCAAGGGAACACCTTGCAATAATGGGATCATTTTTTTTACCATGAACTTATAGTCTGAAATGAGATTCCTAGGTTTAGCACATTTTTGGCAATAAATCACAACATTTTCATCGCAAACTTGTTGAGTCCAAGACCCAAATTTGGAACAAAGCTTCATTGAGTTGGGCAAGGACTTCTTTATAGAAATTTTAACACAAAATCTATCAAATACTAACCTGGGCATTGGTTTGGTGATAGAGTTGAAGGTGATATAATGACCCATCAAATCATAAATTATTTGAAACAATGATTCATCCCAGTACTCTAGGAGCAATTGAAGAAAATGAACCCACAAAGTAGTCGACTTATTGAGATCAATAGTAGGGTCACCTAGAGGATAGTCAGTCCCCAAGGGAGGATTGTAGCAAATTTGAATCTAGTGTCTATTACCTAGACCTTTGACATGCCTGACAGGTCTCATGTGGTAGCTTTTGATATGGATATGGCAAGGAAATTATATTAAGAAGATACCATCAAGGCCCAACAGGTTATCAATTCTTGGTTGGAGAAACCCAAGTCTCACTATTCCAAGCTGCCCAAATAGCTATTCAGAGAAAAGTTCAAGAAGGAATATTATGATGTCATCACTCTTCTTAGCAGGGTGGTAGGGTCTAAGAGTGCTGGAATGTTTGAAAACTAGATGTTTCATGTCATTGTGAGGATGGAGCAAAATGTAGATTATCATTAGGCAGGTATGATAAGTGCCATGATTCATGAATAGATATGCAATGTCCCATAGACTAAGACCTTCACAATGACTTCCTACTTAGTCTCTGCACTTGCAAGATTTCATCCATATAAGAGATTGAGTACCAGAGGAATCTTTGGGCAGGATGTAATCTACGAAGTTTATCCACAATTACATCTTGGTAATTCGAGCTATAGAAGGGTGAATGATGCATTCACCACGTACATCACCAAGTGAATCCAAGGATGTAGAAGTTCATCAAGCTATAGAGGAAGAGGAATTTTAGGAAGGTGAGCTTTATAGTGTTGAGGCCGAAATAGAAAGGTACTGTGGTCTCCCTTAGTGACCTATGAGGACTCACCTGTTAGGAGTGAAGAGAATCAACCTTCTCAGAGAGAAGAAATACCAATTAGGATTCCATCACCCGTGCATAGAGAAGAGAATACTAAAGAAAAAGAAGATGAGACTGAGGAGGTTCTTGAGGAGTAGAATTTGAGCAAGGATTTGCCTAGGGGTCAACAAGATGAAGTTAGGTAGAGTAAGGCACAGTCAGAGTCTACTATTCCTGGCTAGTTGGATAAGGAATTGAAAAGCAAGCAGATTCTTTTTGATGATACTGGGCCTCCTAATTGGGATGATTGTTGGCAAGCATAGGAAAGGGAAAAGAAAAGAAGAAAGCCAGGGTCATTTCTAGGATTGAAAGAGATGAAACAAAAAATAGGGTAGTCCATATTGCTACTCCTGCTCTTGGTAAGAAAAGAGATGAGGTGACTGGAAGTGATTACAATGTGCAAACTGTTAACCTTGGACGTACCTCTATGGAGTAGAATAATGAAGAGTATGAAGGCTCTAGTGCGGTGATCTTAGGAAGATTGAGGAAATAGGCTCAGACTAAACAATAATTGAAGAAGGAGAATGAAAGAATGAAGAATTATTTGCAAGACTTGATGAAGCCTTTGCAATCCATAAGCTCCTCTTCACTTACTTCCAGCTACTTGCCATAGGAAACAATATCTGAGCTTGAAAGAATGAAGAGCATGATGAATGCCACATTGAATTGGTTGCAAAAGGTAAGAACTAGGGGTGATGAGGCAATCAAGGATATTCTGTCAACTAGTGGAAATGTCATTAGATCTGTGGAGTGGTTGAAAAATATGATGGCTCAAGATAAAGAGGATGGTGACCTCTTGTTGCGAAAAACCAGAACCATCATGGAGTATACTAAGGAAAGGCTGGTTGGTGATGGGATCCTTCCTTCTTCTAGGGCTACAGAACCTTGGGAATGGTGTGAGGTTTTGAAAATAAGGTAGAAGGTGTTGAAGAAAGTGCATAAGTAAGGAAAGTAGATAGAGGGAACCTTGACTGACATTTATAAATAGTGTATCTCTTTCTTTGAGATCATGATAGGAAGGAAAAGGTTTACACCAAAGCATTTAAATCTTGAGCAACTTAGGAGATGGTGCTAGGATATTTATTCTCCAGTCATTGATGGCCCAATTACCAAGCATCAGCTTGAAGATGCAACCACTTACATTGTAGTTATGGATAAATATCTGGCTCTTAGGGATGATTGGGATAGGGTTGTTGATCATTCAAGGGATGAAATTAAATATATAGAAAGGAAATTTAAAGTATAGGCTACTCCACCCCTGGCCGACTTAGATAGTCTTCTTGAAGGTGCAGGATCAAATAGATAAAGATAAAAGGGGAAGTAGTTAATACAAGGCTACATCGGAATTTGTGCTTCCCTATATTTTCCCTCTCCTTCACATGCATTGGTTTGAATTATATTGGAGATCCTAGGATGATCTGGATGGAGTTCATACATTTAATGCATATTCTATCTCATTTTGTGAGTTCATTGTTGGTGGGGCGTAAATAATCTTTTGTGAGAACCTAGCGGTTGAGTTGACCTGAACCCTAGGCTTGCCCTGTGTTTTCAATGGTGGATTTTTAGGGTTTTATGCCTAGGGCATCACCATTTCCTCTTGATTTTCTTTGAAGTGAGCCTAGAATTCAAGGCTGATGTATGGGGGGCTCAAACCAAACTGATTGTTGGCCCAAGGTCCTCAAATTCATGATCATTCGATCAATTTGAGTGAAGTTGTGAGAAAACGATGGTATTCGACATTTCAAGATCTTTGCAAAATTCCCCTTCTATCGAAATTCCCTGACATTTTGTTTTCTCCTTGTTTTCCTAAAATTCATAGTTTTCTATAGTTTCATCTTCCCCACGGATTTTCATTCTATCCTATTTTTTCTGAAAGTCCTTTGTCCTGTCATTTTTCCGAAATTTGCAAACTATTGTTTTTTTTGTGGAATTCCATCTTGGGCGGAATTCTCCGAAACCTTGTTGAAAACGAAGGATTATGAGATGGCATGACTTATTAACTGAATCTTATGATTAATTTGAGCTATTTTAAGATTTCTCATGCTATTTATTTGGTATGATAGTGGATCAAATAGTTATGTTGGGGGCTTTCTTGTTTACTTCGCCGGAATCCGTTTGGTTGGGAATTTTTTGAAATTCCTTTGTGGCTTGGATTCTGCGAGATGAATTGAAACCCGAACTTTGATATGATCAATTTTTATGAGAATTAATGACACCTTGCTTATCTGGGACTCATTTTGATGATGAATATACAATATGAAAAAATTGTAATTCCTTTGGAGATTGCACTGTATTTGTGTTACTGTGGATTTGATCTCGATTAAGCAAGGATTGGTTTTGGAAGATTGGTCCATCTTGAATGCTCTATTGTTTGCACAATTGATCTTAGGTTTTAGATTAGATATCTATCTAAATCCCTCTCTTTTTCTATTTATTTGAGATTATTGTTAAAGCAAGATTCATAAAGCATCACCATTATTGCTACATTTGATGAACTCAAAGCTTCCATTATTGTTAAGTTGTAAGGCCCTTTGTGATTACCAACAAATCAAATTTTTCACTAAGTTGTTTGTTGCATTGTCAAGACCTGATATTAGAGACCTTGGGGTTGTTTCTTGAGGCTTGCTGATAGAAATTTACCTTTCAAGAGAGATAGAGTACTTGTATTATGTCTAAGTTGTTGCAACGCTAAAAACACCATAAAAATATTGGTGCTAGAAGTAGGGTTGGGCAGACAAAGCTAGAGAATTTTCTATCATCAATATCTTCTTAAAAATTTCAAAGGAAGACTGAATCTACAACAAATAAAGGATATTTCCAAGAGTTAAAAGCCCCTACTTGGTCAAGAAGGACTAAGAAAGGGGAACCTTCTTCATCTACACCCATTCAACCATCTTTTCCATCTTCCTCTTCATCATCATATTCAAAACCCACTCCCATTTTCATTCAGTAGCCACATGAACCTGTCAATCAATCACTACCACCTCCACCACCTCCACAACTATAATCCCATGCCCAAGAATCCTGAGCAGTTTTGCTCTAAGTTTCATGTTAATGATCATAATAGAATAGCTGAAGAGCATATCAGTATTTTCAAACTGCTCTAAGGGATAGACTAATCAATCATGAAGATGTGGCATGTAGAATATTTCCTTATTCATGGGGTAAGGAGGAATTATATTAGTATAATCACTTTCCTACTAGTTCTATTACTAGCTGGAATCTAATGGAGGTTGCTTTTCTGCAAAGGTTCAAAATTGTTATTAGTCCAAATGACATATATTTGCATTTTATGTTAGTTAAGAGGCATCTTAATGAGCCCATAAGTTCATTTAATAATAGGTTCCATCGTGCCAATACCTGGTTACAACCACCATATGTAGTGGATGATGCATTAGCTAGGGGAGTTTACAATGATTCCCTAGATAGCCTTACTTCTACTTTTATCAAATGGAAGAATCAACCTCTAGCCACATTAGTAGATGCATATTCTGAGTCAGTTAAGGCTAGCACAAATTTAAGGCAGCAATTGGTAGGACCTTTTCCATCATTAGGGCCAACTGGTCACCCTAGACAAATTCAAGGATTAAACCAGGATCTAGCCAATTAGACTCCAATGATGAATCCAATCCCTTATATGTCATTGCTCCCACACCCAAGTCCTCCACTAAATCAAGCCCAACCACCTCCCTCTTACTCACAAAATTTAGAATAGTCAACATTTCCTAAAGAGCAAGGCAATCTCCCAACTTGTTTGCAAAATTTAGAATTGTTGAATCCTCATAGATTCCAAGCTCAAATCCAATCTACTTACAAAATTCTATGAGTTTTGTGTCATCACAAGGTAATTCAGATAAAGAAAGGCTTGATGAATTGACAAAGCATGTGAAAAATCTATCCACGAAGGTCACTTACCTAAGGAATCAAAATAGTCAATTGTAGGCTACACAAAGGGGTATACAATCCAACTACAACAAAGATGCTAGAGATTTTATACAAGGAAAGGGATAGAGTCTTGAAAGAGGATAAGGTTCTAGAAAAAGTTTTGAGAGGATTCAATCATCAGGGTAGAATTTTGATAGGAGTCTACCTCCAAGGAAAAATAGAACATGGAATATAAGGCCTAACAATAGAGAATTCCAACACCATTAGACCCTCATGGTAATCAAGAAAAGTCAAAAAGTGTAGTCCTCTTAGCTGAAGCTACATTAGTTGGATATTCCACACTATGATTGCTATATTCCATATGGAAGTCCAGCAGGTTACTGGAGACAGTACGAATGAGTGAGAAATTGTGCCATAAGATCCCTATGATTCACTAGTGTTGGTATTAAATCATGCTCCCTTCCCACAAGGAGAAAATGGACCTGAAGAGGAGTCAATTGGGCAAGGTATCAAGTCGAAACATGTATGTAATGAAGAATCAATATCTCAATTGTTTGAAAATAGTGATGTTGATAATGGCCCATTGGATGGAGAAGAAGGCGGGATAGATGAAGTGCAAATGTTTAATCAATGTACAAGGCCATATGATCTAAGGAATAGGCAAGATGGTGGGAATTTTACCACTTCCACCCCTCCAAATAATTCTAGCATGCCTCCTGATCCAAATGCAAGTAACAATCCTTCTTATCCAAGAGTTCCCACATAATACTTTTCAAAATGAGGACTTCTGATTCTTCCAAAGGAGGACATATAGATGTTGGCAAGGAGAAGCAACCAGAGCAACCTAGGAGCCTTCAGATTGATATGAATGTGACACAAATGGGTGAATATGTGGTAGAGGAGCTAAAGAAGTTAAAGGTTAGCCTCTCTGCTTATGAATTACTAAGGGTTCTAACAATTAGGAGTTTTTTTTTATTCTTTAGGTAGAAATGTAACTTCAAAGCTATTACAAGATACTCCAGAAAAAAGAGTTGGTTGCAATGAAACCATAGTTACAAAGGCTACTGGGAAAAATCAAAGTTCACAGCTAACAAGAGATCAAGTTAACTAGCTAGGTAAGGATCAATCCCAAGTCTAGTCGAGGGATAGGAACAAAGAGAAAGAAAAAACCCAGGTAGCCCATGTCAATGCTTCAATAAGTATTTTCCAAGGGAAAACTGAAACTTCCTTGCTCTTAATATTTGTTCATTTATTTAGAAAAAATCTGCACAACTGCTTGTTGGATTTTGATGCTTCAATGAATGTTATGCCTTCTTAGTTTGGAAAGTGAGCTAGGCATTACTCCTACTCCTTCTCAATGCAAGGTCACTCAGTTAGACAAGATAGAGGTTAGCGTAGTAGGTGAATTAAATGTGATTCCAGTGCAGATTACATCTGACCCACATGTGCAATAGATGATTAATATTCAAGTAGCTAATATACCAAATACTTATGTGATGATTCTAGGTAAATATTTTACCAGGGCACTGAATGGATATACCTTAATGGATTATTTCCATATGTGGCTCCCCTAGAAGGGGATCCCCATTAGATCAGGATTGAATGAGAGCCAAGGTTGAATTATATGATTGCCGAATACTAGAATACATCAAATGAAGTGTTAATTTCTAAGACAAGTTTAGGAAATTATATCCTAGTTGTAGCCATTGAAGAAAAAAAAATAGAGGAAGCCTTGATGATGCATGACATACCAAAGGATATGAATCAGTGTTCAACCAATACAAAAGTGGTTGTAGAATCAGATGAAGATACTGAACAAGGTGATGGTAAGATTATTTTTCTTGATAATTTTCAATTATTTATTCATAAGTGTATAGAAGATTAGATAAACCTTCGCAAGAAAATGAAATTTGAGGAGATATTGCTACCTAATTGGTGTATGGTTCATGATGCTTCACATAATAAACTTGAGTGTTGTCTTTGTCAGACTACTGTAGAACAAATTAAGAGATGTAAGAATCCTCCTCTAGCAGTTAGGATTGATGTTCAGGAAATTCAGAAAGAGAAGAAAGGTAAACATCAAGTTGTGCAGGAGGAACCTTCATCAAGTGAGAGGAGGAATACAAGGGACTCCAAAGGTATGTCTTTTGTGAAATTTTTGACACTAGATTTTGATGGTTCTAAGTCCAAGCAAGGAGTTGGTGCATGATTCAAATTAACAAGACCAATAGGTAGAGCCTTCTTTGTTCAACATAGAATACACTTTCATTGCACCAATAATGTTCAATATGAGGCATTGATACATGGATAACTAATGGCTCTAAGGAAAAAAGTTAATCTTTGAAAGTTTTTGGGGATTTAGAATTAGTGGTTAAGCAAGTAAGAAGAAATTACTCATGTCATGATAGGAGAATGACAAATTATAGGCATAGAGTATGGGACTTGATAGAGGTATTTGATGCATTCCATATTCAATTGATACCCTGAAGCAATAATCATACTGTTGATGCTCTAGCATAGATAACCAACACTCTAGAGTCATTATCATTATTAGGATTGAAAATATTCATGGTTGAGCTGACCCTAGTCCCATCTATACTAGATAATGTGACAACTTTTTAGGTATTTGAAGATGATAAGCATATTTTAGATTTTATTACCAGTTTTGATGTATTCGCCTCTCAAATAATTGTTGAAATAGAACCTCAACAAGCAGAGTTAGACATGGAAGGGGTAATCAACCTAAATACAAATACAATCCCCAAAGGGATGGTGCAACTCGAAAGGATATTTGAATTGGACAAAATAAGGCATCAATATCAATAGGAAAAGAAGGACTTGATAGCTAGTCAATGTGATACATTCAATATGGGCACTCCAAATGATGTGAAGAATGTGTTCATTAGAAAGGTATGTACTCCTGAGGAGAAAAAGGGTATAATTGATGCATTACATGTCTATTAGGATGTCATAGCCTAGAGTTATGAGGATATTAAAACCCATGACACTCCAATCATTACACACACAATTCCTTTTGTGAATTCTTTTCCTAGACCTACTCAAACATGAACAAACAATAAAAAATTAGTCCATATAAAAGTGTAAACAAACATTCCCCATGAAATTCATTCAAACAAAATGAAAAAGAAACAAAGTAAAATGATTAAATGAAAGATAATGAATCTTATTCAAATGCTCAAACCAACATCACATGGGGGAATTGACACTTTTTTTATGTGGAAAGAATCCCTTTCCCAATCCCTTGATAAGTTTGATGACGATGTGAGATTCTTGATGAAAATTGTCAATAACCTAGTTATGGATGAAAAATGATATGATAACTTGGATGAAAATGTGGATGAACTTGCTCAAAATTTATAAATAGTAACCTTGCATGCATGAAATTGTGGATGATTGTGGATTCAAATGAACATAGTGATCTTACATGGATTGTGGATGCCAAATCAAATAGAGAATGCCTCTATTTATAATGGAGAAGCATTGAAGAATGAGGAATAGGAAGAATGTGGGATTAAACTTGAACCAATGACATTGTGCCACTTGTCAACATGATAATAAAGGAGAGTAGAGCATATTTTGAATAATGTGCATGTTAAATGCATGTAGTTGGAATTTGAAATTCAAAAGATGGCTTGTGCAAGAGGGGATGCAAGAGGAGTTAATGCCAAGTTGGCTCAGGAAAAGGACATGTAAGAGCCTTTAATTCCATGTTGGAGGAAAAAAGTCCTTTGGGAGGGAGATTTAAAATTGGTGGAATATTCCAAGGATATGCCACATTTGAATCAAAATAGAACAATTAATAAATCAAATAAATTGATTTATATGTACAAGTTGCAAAATCTAGAGGAATAGAGGATTAGAGTTAGGAGTTAATTAGGATTAAATTAACTTAGATGGAATTAGTTGATATGACATTTGATTTAGATATTTAGATTTATTTAAATCAAATGAGAGGATAGTTGGGAGATTAATAATTTAACTAAATAAATTTGATTTATTCAATTAAATGAAGAACATTAGATTTAATCAAATAAAATTGATTTATTTAATTAAGAGAGACAACTTTAGGATTTAACTAAATAAATTTGATTTATTTAATTAAATGAATACATTATGATTTAATTAAATAAAGTTGATTTATTTAATTAGAGAAAAATTATATTTAATCAAATAAAGTTGATTTATTTAATTAAAAGAGGAATCTTGATGAATTAATTAAATAAGGATTATTAAATTAATTGGTTAGTAGAGAAGTGATTAAGGAAGAATTGGTGTTAGCGAATTAGAATCGAGTGCATGATATCAATCAGGATAATTTGAATGTCTACATTTTTCCCCTCTTTGAAACAATGTACCTGTTGTGTTGGTTCAAAGAATAACCTTGTCGAGATCAAAAAATTCAAAAAATTTCTTATTTTTTCGGATGCCCCACTATTGCCCTAGTGAAAAGTACACTGGTACACCACCCCCTCGATAGATCGGGCGAAAAGTTTGATTTGAGTGTCGATCTCATGACAAAGACGTTCAAGATCAATTCAGCTTGAATGTTTGATGTAGACAGATTTGATGATGTAGACAGTTCATCTACCATGGGTAGCCTCAAGTATATTTTGATAGATTACACGCACTTGATACTTGGATAGAAATGTTAGTAAAGATAGAAGAATTTAAGAAGAATAAGATGGATATAAGTAGAAAAATAAGATGGATGAACCCTTGAGTCTGAGATGATGCAGGATTCCAACAAGTCCATGAGTCATTAAGAATTAATTAGATATGATGATGAGTGATGATGTTTTTCTTATTAGGAATTAGGTTTTAAAAGGGCTTATTTACCTTATGTTTGATAACACACATAGATATGATGCATCAAGGTATAAAGAACCAAGAAGGCATTGTATCTAGTGCAATGGAATTTGACTTGGAAAACAAATAGGAGTATCCTTGTTCACACCTGGCATACGAAAACCTTACTAGGATGTACTTCAAATATTTCAAACATCTCAGACCAAAACACGGAAAGGAAACCCTAACAATGTAATAGTCAACAAGCTGTCCAAAACACCTTCCATACATACCTAACAAAGCAAGTATTCACCAAGCACAATAAACACAAGATAATGATCAATGCCCCATTCCTTTATCTCTAAATCGTTTTAATAGACATCATCGAGAGGTCATTGGAATGAGCGTAAGAAGATAAATCAAAGAAAATATCAAGTACACAAATAAGCCATTGTTCTTCATACCTCTAGCCAAGGGGGTGTGTTTTGTTTAGGATAAGTATCCAAAGTGATTTTCCAATAGATAATGCCCATTGTAGGAAAAATACATCCTAGGACACGTTAGTGGATGGTGGCAAGTTATTTTGTTTAGGATAATTATCTGAATTGTTTTGCCAATAGATAATGCCCATTGTAGGAAGTATACATCGTAGGACATGTTAGTGGATGGTGGAAAGTTGATAGGTATTTTGAAAGGCTATTGATATAGGGTTAATTGGAATGTTTGCGAATGATCAAGATTTTGATTTTTCATTTAAACGTTTGTTGTTTCAATTTTTATTTTGTGTTTGAAGTTTTCTTTTGTTGATTGTTGTGGTTGTTTTATGTTTGTATTGCCAAAGGGTGAGTGTGACAATTTGTTTATTATGGATGAGATTATTGTAGGTGAAAGTGAAATGGGACAGATAAATTTTTTCAAATATTTGGATGTTTTTGATGTTTTACAATGTTTTGAGGTTGTTTTTTGGTATTTTCAAGGTGTTTTACAAATGTTTTGATTTTCAAATTTTCCAATGTTTTTGTGTTTTATGAGATTTTATGAATGTTTTTGGGTTTTGTGTCTTAGGGGCTGATCAAAGATTAGCCTTTCCTATGTTTAAGCTCAAAGACGACTTAGTTTGGACTCCATGTTTTTGACATTTTTCTGACATTTTGACTTGTTTTGGATTTTTATATGTTTTGGATGTTTTTTTGATTTTTGCGTGATTTTGACGATTTGGATATGGATGTGTGTGAAAATATTAGTGCTCTATTTTGGTATTTTTTTGAAAACCAAGCTAAGGTTGATTGATCAGATCAATGGATTGATGATGATAACATTGTTGAGGATACACAACAATGCAAGGATAGTGTTTAAGCAACACAAGGATTAGGATGGATATCCCAAGATGATGAGGGATTGATTCGATTCAATTGATGGATTGCTGATGATAACATTGTTGAGGATACACAACAATGTAAGTATAGCGTTAAGTAACATGAGTACTAGAAGGATATCTCGAGATGATGATGGATTGATTGGATTTGATTGATCAAGATTTGAAGCTTGGTTTGGAACAAAATTTGTTTGAATGATTTGATGTGATGTTGACGTGCAAATTAGATGCGACTGATATTGATTGTTTGGACTGATGTTCGATGAAAGATAAAACTTGATAAGGAACATCTCATCAAAATGTACCATGGGCTAGTGATTTAGATTTTTTGGCTCACAAAATTTTTGACCAATTTGATTTTACATTTTCCAATGTTCGAATCACCACATAACTTGGAAGATATAGATCAATATTTATTCCCAAAGCAAGATGTAAATACCTTCCCTAGTGTCTAGTAATGTATGGATGGATGGATATGGTAAGCATGCAAAGGATGCCAAGGATTATCTTGTGATAAGATAAGGTGTTCAAATAGAGGAGAGCTTCACTGGATAATGGTTCATGGCTCAAATAACATTGGGTAGGATAAGATCAATGAAAATCACTCATGTTAATATGTTTACCAATAAGCAAGTGCAAAGTGTGCACCAAACTTTGTCAAGATCAAGATAACTTGGAAGATGAATGTAGATGGATGAAAATGAATTGGATAAATGGTTCATGGATGAATAGATTTATTCTGGATAAGATGGATGGAATGTTGGCTTTATTATGGATAGGATGAGATGCTTTCACCTAAACTGGTGCACACAGATGCTTGATTATACACATGATGCATGTTTTCTAGGTTTTCATCATGGTACTTTCCCAAAGCGCCACCATAGCGGTTTTCACTAGAGGATGATTTTTTCTTTACTGGTTTCAATCATTTTTTTGATTTATGTTTTTTATTTTTTTTGATTTTTTTGTATTTCGAGCTGTGAAAGATATTTTAAGCTCATGTTGAACCACTTGGTGTTGTTTATGTAGATGCTTCTATCATAATGTGTCATCGATATCCTATCTGAAGAAGTTATTTTTCCAAGATACATGCACTTGAATACAAATTTTGAGATTCCTAATCTGCTTTGTTGATACCAGATTTAAATTTGTCTTTGTGCACACATCGCAATAAAGTGCCTTCTAAATCCTTATGATGAAGGGTGGCCGCCAATACATGGTCAATGTGAGAATTGGATATCATACATGGAGGTGTGGATGGAGTGTGTTTAGGAATAAAAGATGGATTGGTTGATGGTTTGGAACCTTTGACTCTCCAAACTTGGGAAGATGAGCAATAATGGATGGATACAAAAGTGTGAATGGAATTAGGACCAAATGCTTGATATACTTTGTACATTGCTTGAGAAACCTAATTTTTCCTTTTTGGACATCTTTGATGGATACTTTTCCCATTTTTATTTTTCCCCATAGTTTCTTTGACTAAAGGAGTTTGATAGGGATAATTTTTCTTTGTATTCTTTTTTATCCATGATGTGTATTTGATTTGTCCATTATGCTTCCCAATTTATTTTTCTTTGATAATATTCTTTGTACTTTGATTCAAATCTTTCTTTTGATGTTGGTCCCCACTCGTGGATGGGGTGATGGGTGGATGAATATTCATGATGTGGTTGGTTGTAGTATTGGCATCAGTTTCATCATAAGGATTCTTCATGCTCCCTATGTTGATGTTTGTATGAGACATAGTTTCCCCCAGTATGGTGGTAGTAGCACCTTTGTTCCTTGATTCTTCATGTTTTGAGATGTCTTGTTCAGTAAGAATTCTCTAATAAATGACAACTACAAATGACGTTATTTCAATTTGTTGCTTTGCTGACTCTGGAATATCCTATTCTATTTGACCTATTTTCTTGAGTGGATAATGTTGGATATCTTCATACACGATGTCCTTAGTCTAAATTTGGGATATATCTGATCTTGAATTCTGACTGCTGAAAATCTTAAATTTTATATTTTCATTCAAAATTTTGTATCATATTGGATTAAGCACAAACCTTATAGCTCTAAACTACGAGAACACTTCTGAATTATGGAAATTTAATTTTTACTCAATTTTAGTCACCTCATGTTTTATGACCTCATGTTTCATGACTACAAACACATGTTTAGAGTTCTAATTTTTTCTGATCAGGAAATTTAATTAGTTGTATAGTTAAAATTTGGAAAATTAAATACAATCTTGCTTTAAAATCAAATTGTAACCAAATTAAGAGTCTAGATGATGGGGCATGATTCTTAGATGATGGGTTATAATCTAATTTTGATTTGACAATAATTAGTTAGAAATTTGTCATTAATTAATTGTCAATCTTTTCAACAAGTATGTATTGTTGCAAGTACGAGCAGTTGGTGTTGTCATTGATGTCAACAATCTTGTGCATTGTCATTAATCTTAGTTAGTGTTAAGTTGGTGTTGTCATTGATGATTTGATTAGTTGCATTATGTTGTCATTACTAAGTGCTACTAGTGTCAACCTCCAGTATTGCTTTGATAAGCTTCTATTTATAGATGTTGGTTTAGTGATGATGAAGAAGTATTGAAGATGATAAGAATGTGTCTCTAGTGCTTGGTTTCGAAGTGATTTTGAGAAAATTGAATAAAAGAGGAAAATAGTGTGTTGCACAGGTGTTCTGGCATACAACACATGATCTAATTTTTCTCTACATTTCTTCTATCTTGAAGATCTACTTGTGTGATTTTGATATATTGGTCAGAGGTGTTAGGAGGTTCTATATACATAATTTTTTGGTCTGGATCATTGTGCAAAAGAAGATATGTTCACCAATGTGTGAACTATGTTGTAGTGGTATCTAGGAGAAATGGTTTTCTTCGACATTTCTCGGCAATTTGGTTTTTGGTCTTGCAATTTTGAAAGTGTGCTAATAATGATCATATCTACTTGTAGACACTCAAAATTTTTCCTCACAATCTTCCTATTTTTCTTCTACTAATTAAATGGATATTATTATCTATTTAATTAATTCATTTAATATATTTCTTCTATTCATTCATTAATTCATTTAAATCATTAACATATTATAAACATTTATCCATATTGTAAGCATTTATTAATTCAATAATATTATAAGCATTTAATCATTTGCATAATCAACCATTTATCCATAAATCATTTCATATTAATCTCTTTGCATTAATCATTAAATATCTATTACATTTTCATTAAATCATTTAATTATGTAAATCCATTAAATCATTCATCCATTAATTAAAAAATGCACTTTATTCTAAATTCCTAAACCTAAATCATATCATAAAGCCATTCATTCATTTCTTTCATTTCAATCAATTGCACTTGATTAAAGAATATGGGATAATTGTTAATTTCTCCATTGCACTTTTTGATCCCACATCTCTCCTGTAACTTGAATATATCATGAGAACATTTATATAAACTCCCTCTTCTCACCAAAAGGCATACATGTAGATTCAATTTCGATCATACAATCTTCTTTTCCGTTCATCATGTAGATTCTTGTTACACTTGTGCTTGTGAAAATTTGAGAGCACCAAATGCATAAATCAAGATCATGGTGAATAGGAGAACAATGAAGTTTGTTTTCTTTAGAATGCATATGTTTGGTTTCACATAGTTTAGTTTTATGTTTTTGCATGTGCTTTCATTTAAGAAAAGCTTCATTGATGTAATGTTGGAAATCTTGATTTTGGATTTATAGTTTTCAATCAGCTTTTCAGTTTTTAGTATACACATAAGGGTAAATCCGACGTGAAGAATGCTTGGGCAAATAATTTTACAAAATCATTTGTATTTGCAGTTGCCTTAAATATTTCAATGGTTTATTTGCAGTATTTGCAAAAACTCGCTTGTTTCTGGAGAATAATGTAAACCATGTATGAGGTTAAGAGGTTATTTTCAGCTTGGCCTCACGCCTCTGTCAATGTCCCACTTTCATTTCTCAACAAACAAAAATCACTTGCTCTTAAGCACTTTTATTTAATCTGGAGATTTTAATGCATAACTAGTTTTACACAGCCACACCAACCAATTCTTATTGCAGCAATTATCTCCTTTGTTTGGAATATGCCTTTTGGGAGAAATTCATATAAGAGTAAGCTGCTTGCTGGGACTGACAAACCCTTGCTTTCAAATGAAAACTTTGATGTATTGGTTGTCTCATTCACTGGGTTAAATTGCAGCCTATCTGATAACAAAATTCTCAGAATAATCGTTTGCAAAAAAGAAAAGAAAAATCTGTATTGAATATACTCTTGTGAGCTTTGATTTAGATTAATTGAGATTAGATTAGTATTAATTTTAGTAATTTAATTAGATTAATTTTCAGCTGCAACTAATTTAGATTAGATTAGTATTGATTTTAGTAAGTTAATTAGATTAATTTTCAGCTGCAACTAATTTAGATTAGATTAGTATCAATTTTAGTAAGTTAATTAGATTTCAGCTGTGACTAATTTAGATTAGATTAGTATTTATTTTAGATTAATTTTAGCAATTAATTTTCAATTTAGGATTTGATTTTTAGTTAGATTTAATTCTAGATTTGATTTTTAGTTATTTAATTCTAATTTAGATTTGATTTTTTGTTAGATTTAATTCTAATTTAGATTTAATTTTTAGTTAGATCTAATTCTAATTCTAATTTAGATTTAATTTTAGATTTGATTTTTTGTTAGATTTAATTCTAATTTAGATTTAGTTTTAATTTAGGATTTGATTTTTAGTTAGATTTAATTTTAATTTAGACTTATTTTAGTTTAGATTTAATTTAATTTAGATTAAATTTAGTTTATAATTTAATTAAGATTTGATTTAATTTAGTTTAGATTCAGATTTTTTATTTAGATTAATTAGATTCTAGATTAAATGCTACTTTTCTTCTTAGTTTAGTTCTTTTTTATTTCAGGGCTAATTTTGGTAATTCGGCTTTTGTGCAAGTTCGCATGTCAGAGACTTAAAAAATATAAAAAACTTGAATATACGTTTGTCAAAGTTTTGGATGCTTGAAACTACTTAAACTTGAATATAAGTTTGTCAAAGTTTTGGAGGTTTGAAACTAGCAATGACATTTGGTGTAGGACGTTTCTTGAAGATTTCATTTTTAAAACCAATTGTCTTTTAGTACATAGCAAATATTTCGATTGGTGCTTAAAAAGAACCTTTTTTTATCATGTTTAGTGCGCTTGTACATTATATGTTACCTGAGCTAGTGTGTATGTGTCCTCTCCCCTTGCGTACTTGTGTGATCCTGGGTGACAAAAAATACACATTAGTCTCCCTTTTTGTTTTTAGTACGAGGTTGCTTAGGGATTTCATCACCCTAGGGTTCGACCTCAAACAAGTTTTCCGGTGGGCTATATCAAAGGGGGGAGAATGAAAGTTGTACTCCAAGGAGTGGCTAGCGTCATTCAAAGCAAAACCCTGAGATCCTCGGTCCATTGAGACTTGCTAGTGATGAGAGTGGGAGTGGGCCTCCCAGTTCCCAGGCTACTACAGATGGGCTCTCTGTTCATGGTAGTCCCCCACTAGACACCTCTTGTTTTTAGTAGCAAAAAAAAATCCCTTTCACTTGCTAGCACAAGAACAGTCATTCCGAAGTCGCCCCATGTTTTCACCATTCATGTGTAGAGGTAGAAATTTCTCCTTTGGGGAATGAGACTTGGTGTGCCCAAGAAGTGTGTGTCATGGAGGGGATCCAATTCCACTGAGTCTCTAGCTATCTTCCTTGTTTGGTTGGTTGGAGAGATCCAACTGGGGACCTAGCGAGTGGTATCTCTTGAGAAGCCTAGGTTTTGCAAAGTGTTTTCTAAGTGTTTTTCATTTCACATCAAGATCAAACTCAAAAAAAAATTTCTGCTTGTGTCTTGCATGTGTATTTAAGATAAATTTTAACCAAGCATTACACCTAGGAATTCACAACATCTCAACCTTGCAAAACCTAAAAAGTCAAAAAT
Organism: Sequoia sempervirens; assembly: GCA_007258455.2. NCBI lineage: Eukaryota > Viridiplantae > Streptophyta > Pinopsida > Cupressales > Cupressaceae > Sequoia > Sequoia sempervirens. The sequence goes on along the minus strand of VDFB02105785.1, from coordinate 482,060,815 downwards.
TAAAAACATCCAAAATGTTCACCTATCATTGAAATCCCTTGGGGGCATCATCCTGTAGTTCTGATCTTTCAATCCTTGCATTCCACATAGTCCTTGCATATTCCTCACCCTTGCATATCCATCATTGGTCAAATAAACCTTTAGCTTGCATTTAGGCTACTCTTCCTAGGTCTTGAAATCAAACCTTTAGCTACTAGTCACCCGAATCACTTGAGGTTCATCATCTCCTCCCTTAGGATTCCCTCTCTTGATCATTTTTCCTTATGTCTATCCATCATAGCACAAGTAAAGCCTTGCATCATAACCAGCTTTGGACCTAGAGTTTCCTTTGAGCTCTTGCATTATCAAGCTTTTCATATCATGTACCATAGAATTCTCAATATCTCATCTTAGAATCATATATGTCTTCATTGCATCCTAATCTTGAGTCTCATACATTATCTTGTCTTGGACTGAAGATTAGAACAATGGCCTATGACCCCTAGAACAAGAGTAAAAATGTTTCAAGAAGGGAACCCTTGGGGAAAAGAATTTGATGGGGAAGATCACATTAGTGTTGCAAGTAGTGAAACAAATGAAACTGATAATGAAGAAATAACCCATTCCCATATAAACGAACCACTTAATGATCATAGATTCACTAAACTGCTTACAAAGGTAGTCAAACATAACCCACAACAATACTTCAAGGCCCTTGCTGACGAAAGAATCAAAATGCCTCCTAATTTGGACATATCATTACTCACGATGAATGACAACCTAAATCTAGTGAATCTAAGCATCCCAAAACAAACAATGATGATAGAATAAAAGATCACAGACCCTTTTATCTACAACTTGGTTACAAGAGATCTTGAAAGACATCAAAACCTGCACCTACAAACAGTCCTATTTTGGATGAGCTTAGAGCACTAAGAAAAGAATTGGATACTCTTAAGAATAGTAGAACATCATCCCACAAGTTCTCCATTGAAGATATGTGTCCTTATCTTTTTGATCCAAGCATACTAATGCCACATTTTCCTAATCACTAGGACATACCGAAACTTGATAAATATAAGCCCAAAAAGGAGATCCTAAAGATCACTTAAGAGAATTTTTTGCTACTACCTTTGAATTTTCAATTGATGAGACATACCTTCTAAGATTATTCCCTCTCAATCTAGGAGGAGAAGCTATGAAATGATTTCATGATTACCCCCAACCATCAAATCTTTTCAAGAGCTGGCTGATAAATTTGTCTCCAATTCTAGTTTCAACGAAGAACTTAAAGTGACCATGAAAAATATTTTTAACACCAAACAAAAACAAGGAGAGCCTTTTGTGTAACTTTTACAAAGATGGAGACATTTAACTAAACAATTATCTTATGACATTCCAAACAAAGAATTGGTTGACCTCTTTTGTCAAAATTTGAACAAGGAAATTCGAAGGGAACTTCACCTCAAATGCTTGGATTCCTTTGATGAAGCCATAGAAATGGGATTTAGAATTGAACAAACACTCATTTATGATGTCCAACTATTAAACTTAATAACGATAAAGATAAAAAATCAGGCTCAAGCAATAAGACACATTTTTGGGTAAAGAACAAGAATGTAGTCAATGACAGAGTTGTTGATGTGAAAACAACTAAAAAATCATTACCTATCTTGAAACCTTAAAGTTTCATCTTTAGATAAAGGAAAATAAAAATAAAGAATTTTCCCTAAATGAAATTTTACACCATTAGGGAAATTGCTTGAATTCGCATTAAAAGAAGTCCTTGAAAATAACCTTATTACACTACTTGAGATGAAAGAATATAATCCACAAGTCAAACCCCCATGGTGGAATGAGGATCACTTTTGCAACTATCATAGACACAAAGGACATAAGACTAATAGTTGCAATAAACTTTGACATCTAATACAAGACCTTATTGATGATGGTAAGATAGTAGTTGATGGACACACTCCCTCTGGTAACTCTAATCATGAGATGTTTAAAAACCCTTTCCCTAAGCATGAAAAGGATAAAGGAAAGGCCCTTGCATCTAGTGATGGTGTAAACTATACTACTGCTAAGTATGATTATTCCATAAATTTAATTAGTGAGGTCGATAATCATGTGAACACTTTCATTATTAAAGGCAAAGAACCTGATTGCAATGTTATTACCTGTAGAGGCATAGTTACCCTTAGATGTCCTAATTCAAAACACGTTGCACCAACTGAACACAATACAATTTCATAGAGCATTTAGGTAAAACACCCATGAAAATTTCTATACTTGAGTTTCTACGGGCCTATCTCCTGAGCATAAAGGTATCTTAGACAAAGCACTTGCTACTGCTACAATGCCTACAAAACTACATGTAGATCAATTCCAAGCTATGGTGGGGCACATCACCTATCCTCACACTCTCACTTTTACTGAGAATGATGATTCATCCATCTGACAACCACATAACACCTTTAAACATTGAAGTCCTTGTCCATAGAGTTAAGATCAAGTGAGTTCTGATAGATAGAGGTGCAGGTCTTAATATTTTCTCAAAACTTGATCATAGAATTAGGGTTCTCTAAAAATGCAGTTGATCCAAACAAAAAGATTATCATAAAGGCATATGATGAAGAGGAACACTCAACTAAAGGGTTAGTTACTCTACCAATCAGGGTTGGGCCTATGGTAAAGGATGTGGTTTTCCAAGTTCTTGATCTCCCTCTAACCTATAACATCCTCCTTGGAAGACCATGGATTCATACAATGCAAGCGGTACCTTCTACATACCATCAGTGCATTAAAATCCCACATAATGGTGTTGAAATCCTAATACAACTTGGAGATCCAAACCCATTCATTTATTTCCATAATCTAAGTCCTAAAAGTGAAATCACAATCCCAAGCAACTGTGAGGCATTTCCTTCTCAAGCATATGTTGATCTTGAGTCCTTAAAAGCATCCACTTCATTTATCACACCATCAAACCCCAAGGTCCAAATCCATGATATGGGATGTAGAGAATGTCGTATGGATAATTATTTATCATCAAAAGACAATGCTAATTTCATCGAGAAGGGTCATACTTCCAACAAGGATTCCAACATAGTTGCAAAAGGAATACAAAAAGATGGTTGTGCTTGGATTGAAGCATTTTGGGATCCTAATGATACACCTGCCTTTGCCATATCTGCTTCCACTCAAGCTTTCCATATCGATGAAAGAATTTATTTGACCAAGACATCTATGATAACCCACTCTTTGATCATGACCCTGCTGAGGATATCCAATCATCATCCTTCCATCCCACCTACCCTGGGCTAGGATATGAATCTCCTATTTTTGCCTCTACTAAGCCATCTTGCCAAGTAAATAAGGATGTGCAAGCTTCCTTTGATGTTAGCAATACCAAAAAGGATAGTCCCCAAGACTCTATTGATGGAATCTCCACTCCCATTCATCCACTAAACATTCATGTCACTTCACCTATTTCATCCACCTCACTCATGTCCATTTGCATCATAGACATGGATCAACAAGTCATAGCTCAAGAAAAGAATAAATTCAAAGCTCCAATGAACGAGCTATCTTTAATAGGAGATCAAGAATCAAGAGACAGAATGAAAATAAAAGAATATCAAGACAAGTCCCTTAGCCAAAATAAAAATCTATTGGACAAATCAAAAACAAAAGAAGATCAGTACAAGTCCCCTAGCCAAAATAAAAAGCTATCGGACAAATACAAAATAAAAATCAAAAGTGAAAGCAAGCCAAAGTCAATCTTTAAGTATATGCCTCTCCATCAAAAATCACTAGGGGCATCTATCAAGGAAAAAATTCAAACAAAGAGCTTGTTGATCCAAGGTTTCCATCCACGTCTCTCTCACTCATACCATATATTCCATTCCACCCCTCCATGTTAACATATCTTCCATACCACACCATTGGTGATTTCTTTCAATGGACCTTTGATGATGACCCTTTCACGTACTCTAGCTCATCGGTCACCCAAGCTCCTTTTCATTTGAAGACTAATGGCCCACATAGTGTGCACAATAGGAATCCTACCATAGCCTCTTTCATATGCCACATCTATCATCCTTCATACTTGCCACTTGCACTCCTCATCTAGATTAGGTCCTTTCATCCACCATGGTCATTCAAGCATGATCAGGGAATCATCAAGGAATTCTATGGGTCTAGTGCATATCACTTCTACATTTAGCTTTAGAGAGCTCTTGTCAAAAAAGTCCTAAAAAAGACCAAAAAAATCAAATATTTCAAAAATCCAAAAAAATAAATAAATTCAAAAATCCAAAAAAACAAATATTTCAAAAAATAAAAAAAAATCAAATATTTCAAAAAATCCAAAATAGTGACACTTTTAGATTGCCACACAACTTTGAACTTCAACAAAAACGAAATGCACCACGATTGAAAATCAAGAAAACATTGCAACATAACTATCAATCCCCCTTTCAAATCCAACCAAACGCATAAACTATGACGAGAATTGGTTCTATATTGAAGCTTGATGCCTGTTTGTTTGTTGATCTTTGATTATTTTATGATTTTTTTCTTTGGTGGCATGTCTTTTAGCTTCTCGAGGATGTCTTGGACTAGAGAGGTGAGGATGGGGCATTTTCACTTATTTGTTGTCTATGGATTGTTTCTTATTCACAGGATGACTTGTCTTAAGACATGGTTGTCTAAAATCATTGAGGACATATGAATCTAGTGTAGATAAGAGCATTCCTTGTCTGATAGTGTCTTCCATGCAATAAGTATTCAGGTCATATATGGTCCTTATACCTAGATGCTTATACTTCACTGCTAAATAAAAACACAAATAGTATTCAAGTCGTCTAGATGTTCATGTTATCTAGACGCTTATACTAATTTGAGACATAATAAGATATATGATGATAAAGCACTTGGTAAAGCACAAGAAACTTCATCTCTTTCATTTCCTGCATATATATTTTTCATCTATCATTTCTTCCATCATCCATTTTCATTTCGTTTTCTTCATGCTCCTCATCTCAAAGGGTACTTAATCACTTTATCGAACTGATACATGTTTTCTGTGTACCTTGGAATTTTACCCTACTTTAATGTGCAAAATAACTAAAAATGCGAATGATAAAAGACTAAGGACACTTCAAGATTAGCCTAAAGAGTGATAAAACAAGAAGGAAAATAGGTAAAAGAAGATGCAAATGATTATACCTTCCTTGCTGTTGAAGACTCCTTGGTTGGCCCTTGATTGGGATGATCTTGTGTGCTCCTTAGATGGCTTCTTGAGTGGCTAAATGTAAGATAAAGTTATGAAAAATGATTAAAATGGATGGCTAGATTATAGTAAATGATTGAGAATGCAAATTGGCAGCATAAGATTACTCAAATAAAAAAGTTTTGAAAATACCCTTGAGAAGGGGGTATTTATAGGAGAATTTGAATTCTCTAGAGAATTCAATGGTCAAGATTCATCCAACAAGGTCAAGATGAAGGGCTATGGTGAGTTGAGAACTCACAAGCCCTCACATCTTGACATGTGGATGGTGAAGTGGCTAAGGGGAGATGAGGTGTAAGTGAGGTGGTCAAAAGGTACATGATGTGGAGGAAGTACAAGTACTTTGCAAGTACATTGGGAGATGGGAAGAATCTTGGGTGAATAAAAGTGAATTAAAAATTCACAATGATTGGAAGAATCTAGTGGATAAGACAAGGTTCCCAAAAGGTGGGAATTTGTCACATGTGACTTGATGTGACAAATTCGAAAGGTTCTAGAAAGATGCATGGGAAAAGAGAGTTCTAGGAGGGAATAAAAGGAATTAAAAATTCTTGGGGGAATGGAGAGTTAGCGAAGGTACTATGAGTAGTGATAGAGGATAATTAGGGGCTAATGAGGATTAGAAACCAACTTGCAAAAGTTGGAGGATGTGACACATCCTAATCAAGGATTAGGCATGTGCACATCCCTAATGAAAAAATTATGAGATGGATTAGGATTAGATGAAAATGACATGTGAGGAATTAAATAAATGTAATTCATTTGATGAAAAAGGGATTAAGGAGAGTAAAGTATTTAATTATTAATTAAATGCCTTAGGGATTTGGCAGAATTAAGTATATTAATTAAATAATAGCAGTATTACTTAATTAATGAAAATAAGATGAAAAGGGATGAATTTGGATAAATTA